>CM056956.1:0-217500 GCA_029856935.1 Cyclocarya paliurus | reverse complement strand
TTTGGCAGAGTTAATGTGAGGTAAAGAAGTCGACCTACAAGTCTTTTATAAAATGTAGGGTCAGGTAACAAGTCTCCCACATCCTTACACAACTTAATATTTTGTTACATAGGAAAAACAATAGGTTTAGAAGCAAGTAAACCAGCATATTAAAGAATCTCCAAAGAATATTTTCTTTAACACAAAGAATACCAACAGGAGACCGAGCCACTTTCAAACCAAGGAAATATTTAAGTTTACCAAGGTGCTTAAGCTTAAACTACTCATCAACCAAGGACTTCAAAAGCTCAACAGATTTCATATCATTATTAGCAATAAGAATATCATCAACATAGACAATAAGGACAATAAAAGGTGAACCCTTAGTCTTAGTAAAAAGAGAATAATCGGCTTTGGATTGCTGAAACCCCATACTAAGTGTTGAAGTTGAAAACTTGGAGAACCACTACCGTGAGACCTGTTTCAAACCATAGAGTGACTTATTCAACTTGCAAATTTAGGACCCCCTTTAACATGAAAGCCAACAGGTAAAACCAAGTGCACTTCTTCAGATAAGTTCCCATGCAAAAAAATATTATTTACATCAAGTTGTATAAGATGCTAGCCTTTCACAGCAGCAATGACCAAAAGAGTTCTACCAATAGCCATTTTAGCAACAGGTGAAAAAATTTCAAAATAATCCAATCCTTTAGTTTGGGTATAACCCTTGTCAACCAACCTTGCCTTATATCTTTCAATTGAACCATCAACACAATACTTAATCTTATAAACTCATTTGTAGCTGATTGAGCTGCATTATTGCATATTTTATACATTTAAAATCAATATATTTTTAATTATTTTATTATTTTATCATTGGTTTTAGATGAAAAAATGGTTAAAAGGAATAAATCCAAATTGTGATTTAAATTGATTAAAAGCATAGTTTATGCTTAATTTTATAACTTGTGATTTTTGCACAATATTTATTCATATGCACAACACACTTTTAATATTTTAGTCTAGTTTTATTTTATCTTTATTTATTTATTTATTTTCTTTTTCTAGTTTTATTTTTGTTTATTTAATAATTATTATTTATTCTGTCTGTCTTATTTTATTTTATTTTTATTTTTCAGCGCAGGCTAAACGACATGTCGTTTGGTTAACAAACCAAAACGACATGTCGTTTCTAGTTGGATCGAATTTGGCTATCTGCTAAACGACGTGTCGTTTAGTCCACGAAAAAAAATGACGTGTCATTTTGTCTTTCAAATTAAAGCTCCCTTCTACTAAACGACTTGTCGTTTAGTCAATAGACAAAAACGATAAGTCATTTTGGTCTTCTTCAACCTCTCGCCATGCATGTTTTTGAACCAGCAGCTCAACCACCAGTTGCATCCTCGCAGACCACAGCTTCCGCACCTTCACACTGCTCAGCCACCTACACCTACGGTAGCAACCCCGACAGCACCTCCACCTCGCTGCCAACGTCCCTCAGAACCGCCAGGCATAGCACAACATCTTCACGCACGGCATCCACGCTGCTCTGCATCCTGCCAAGCACATGCACGACCAACACCTCCATGCAGCCGTTGCCACACAACTCCACACGATGGAAGACAGCTTCCATCATCCTCTATTTGCAGCACCCTAAAACAGAACACTGTGATTTTCCAAGCACAGCCACCTTACGCTGCATTATTTCTCCGTCAACGTCCAGCTCCAAATCTCCGTTGCAGTTGATCCAGCTTGCTCATAGAGATACACGAAGATGCATGTGTCACGTAGCAGTTGCGTTTTGAAGACTTGGAGGAAGAAGAAAAGAAAACACAAGAGAAAGAAATGAAAAGAAAAGCTTCGGATGGAAATACAGTAGGAAGAAAAAGAAATAAAAGTGCATGTTGTGGTTTGCACATGGGCTGAACAAAAAGCAAAGAAAAAATGAGGGGAGCGGACAGCTCGTAATAGCTGGGTGGAAAAATAAAGAAATGAAGAAAAGAAACAGACAGAAGACGCACTAAGGCACAACTAACATGCATGTGATGCCGAAAGGTTGAAAAGAAAGAAAGATAATAAAAAGAAAGAAAGAAGTGGATGGAAGGATTGAAAGCTGGGAAAAAGAGAGGAGTTCGGCAAATTAATAAATGCATGTTGGCAGACAAACTTTGCAGATAACATAAAGAAACGAAGGAGAAGAGCACGCCGGAAGAGAGAAGAAGATATGCGCAACTCTATATAAAGGACTGACATCGAGATCATTAGACATCACTTCGGACAGACAATTAATTCGAGAGATTTTTGCTGTGCTTGTGGACAGTTAAGTCTAAGTAAAACTAGGGATGAATTTGCACAATTGAGGGTGTTTTTAGTTTATTTTTGATTCATGTGATTGTTCTTTATTAATGCAAACTCTTATTTATCATTCTCTAATTATCAATAGTATTTTTTTATCTTCAAATAATTTTGGAATTGATTCCTTTCATAGATTCAATCATGCTTTTTCTATAGAATGGTTAAGATCCTTGATTATGTTTGGATTAATTCATTGTCTTTATTGATTTAATTTTTTGCTGCAGTATTGCCCTTGGGTATATTGTCGTCGCTGGGTTTGTCAATAAAGATGATAATTCACAGAGTTTTAAAAAGTAGTGAATGATTTATCAAAGAGTTATCTTTCGATTAAAATGGTTTGTAGTTCTATATCTTCTAATTGGGGACTCTGGAGATGAATCCTCAATTGAGTAATTCACTGAATCAAGAATAAACATAAATACCCGATTTGTGCAAGGAATTCCTGATGCTTTACTATTTGTAATTTCAGTGATCACTATTTTTATCCTTGTAATTTTACTTGCTAAATCACATTAAAAATAATTTTCTTTTATTGATCATTAATTATTTTCCTTTAGTTCTTTTATTATTTGTTGTGTTTTCTTTAATCTGTCTCCCTGAGGAATCGACACTCCAAAATTGTGCTACAACTACCGCGTTATGTTTTGGGCGTAATCAGTAGCCGATAGGCTTCTTACTAGGGTAAAGAAGTAACAATCCATATATTACTAATTTCCAAGACTGTAATCTATTCTGACATAACATCTCTTCAATGAGAGTGCTTGACAGTTTAATGATAGAACTCAAGCTCAGTATCGATAGAAATGGACATGACAAAGAATTTATGTGAAGGAGAAAGATTAACATAAGATAGAAAATTGAAAATATTGTATTTAGGATATGAAGACAAAAGGGAAAAAGAACCTTATGACTCAGAAATTTTTGAAGGATCTGATGTGGAGTGTGCAGAAGAGGAATTGCAATGAAAATTCCACAAATAACCAAGTACCTTTCTGATTCTAGAAGATATTGTAGGAAGATCAGATGGCAACGGTATAGTGTCAGAAATTGGGAAAGAAAACTGAATAGAAGAATCATTTGAATAGAAGAATCATTTGAATGAGAAGGTGAAGAGGAGTTAAGAGATGAATCAATAAAAAATGTTGTTAAAGGCATAGTTAAAGAATCTAAAGTTGAACATTCAACTGGAAAAATAGAAGGTATAATAAAAGAAAAATCAGTGGTGTTTTGAGAAGTAAAAGGAAAAATATGTTCAGGAAAAACAACATTTCTTGAGATAAAAGATTGCTTAGTTTTTAAATCAAGAAATTTGTAGCCTTTTATGCCAAGAGGATAACCAAGAAAAATATAAGTTCGAGCTTTAGAATCAAATTTGGTTCGAGTTCTTTGTAGAGTTTTTTTTTTTTTTTTTGAAACAAAGCTTTCATTAAGAATCTGGATTACACACTGGATTAAGAACCAGCTCAGGAACGTTTACTTCTAGCTCTAAGGAAGTTCTAGCAAGGTTATGAGCGAAGCCATTACAAGTTCTTTTAACAAATTGCACCCCCCAACTAGGCAAAGAGGATAATAACTGTCTTGTGTCTTCAAGGATCATTCCCACCCTATCCCATCTGTCCAGCTGCTGCTTCAATCCGTTTACCACTTGGCTCGAATCTCCTTCTAGTATCACAGCTCTACAACCTAGGTCTATAGCTAATTTTGCAGCATGGAAAGCTCCTTGGGCTTCAGCTAGTTCAGGATCGTATAGACTAGTTTTAGAGAGTCTTTTTGTAGCTAAAACCCTTCCCTCATGGTCCCGGGCTACAAGGCCATAACCTACTAGACCTTTATTCTTGTTCAATGCAGCATCCCAGTTGATCTTCACATAACCTGTAGGAGGGAGATTCCAGCTAGGCTCCACTTGTAGATTTAATGCATTGTAGTTTCTTGAGGATTGTTGAACTGCTCTGAAATCTTCAATGTACTTTTCAGCTTGCTTAGCTATGAGAGATGGGTGAATGAAGGATGCTTCAAAGATGAGTTTGTTCCTTCTATTCCATATTCCTTTAGCAGTAACTGCAAAGGATTCCATGAGAGTCTGATCACCCTCGAGGCTCAGAGCTTCCACAAGGTCACAAAACCTCTCTGGTCTGAGTGAGCTTTTGCTCAGTGCACCCTGGCTCCACACATCCCTAGCAGATTGACAGTTCCACAATATATGGATAGAGGTTTCTTCTTCACTCAAACAGATAGGACACATGGGTGATTCACATATTTTCCTCTTAAAGAGGTTTGATCTAGTGGGTAGTGACTCAATGCATGCCCTCCACATGAAGTTTTTTACAGCATTTGGGATATTGTATCTCCAACAAGAAGTCCAATCCTTCTCCCTCTGTGTGCTTGAGGATGGCTGACCACTGGCCAAGAAAAGCTGCTCCATTTGAAGGTGGTAGGCACTCTTGACTGAAAAAGCTCCATTCTTGGTAGCCAACCAGATTACTCTATCTCTGGCACCCGATGCACTGATAGGTAGTTTTAGGATGGACTCAGCTTCCTCCTTACCAAAGATCTCTCTCACAAGTCTGATGTTCCATTGTTTGTCTGGTTGTAAAATGAGGGCAGCCACCTTTGTATCAACTGGAAGTACTTTATTAGGAGATTGGACTCTATAACTCGAGGGGGTTGGGAGCCACCTATCTCCCCATATAGAGGTGTTCTGCCCATCACCAATCCTCCACACTAAACCTTTCTCTAATAGGCTTCTAGCTGCACAGAAGCTTCTCCATAAGAATGAGGGCCTACTTCCCACTTTAGCTTGAAGAAAATCTGCCTTGGGGAAGTATTTTAACTTAAGTACTTGTGAGGCCAGTGAATTGGGTTGCTGTATAATCCTCCAACCTTGTTTGGCTAATAAAGCCAGATTAAAACTTTCTAAGTCTCGAAATCCCATGCCTTCCTTAGCCTTTGCCTTTCCCATCTGCTTCCAAGAGACCCAATGGACTTTATGTTCATTTTTTTGATGCCCCCACCAGAAATGGTTCATCACCCGGTTGAGTTCTCTTAGCAGATTTTGAGGCAGTTTGAATACTCCCATGCAATATGTGGGAAGAGCTTGGGCTACTGCCTTTAGCAAAATTTCTTTCCCTGCTTGTGAGAGTAGCTTTGTTGACCAGTGGCTAACTTTGCTCCTGACCCGGTCCAATATTCCTTTGAAGGCCTCATACTTTGATTTCCCAATGAAGGCAGGCAGCCCCAGGTATTTTTCATAGCTAGAAGTGGCTCTAAGTCCTGCCATCCCAAGAATTGTGTCCTTGGTTTGCTGATTAGTGTTTGCACTGAAAAA
Source organism: Cyclocarya paliurus (assembly GCA_029856935.1). Lineage (NCBI taxonomy): Eukaryota > Viridiplantae > Streptophyta > Magnoliopsida > Fagales > Juglandaceae > Cyclocarya > Cyclocarya paliurus. The sequence continues at coordinate 211,841 of CM056956.1, read as the reverse complement.
GATTGATGTCTTATTCTTGTTAAGTTTCTGACCTGATGCCCTTTCATAGTGGTCAAGAAGAGCTGAAATCTTGGACCATTCTGCAGTATTAGCTCGACAAAAGAGTAGGCTATCATCAGCAAAAAATAAATGATTTATACTTAGCCTTCTGTTCCCAAAGTGTATGCCATGAATTTGCTGAGAAGCAGCCGCATGGTTAAGAAGGGAGCTCAGCACTTCAGACACTATTATGAACAGGTAAGGGGATAGAGGGTCCCCCTGCCTAAGTCCCCTAGATGGTTGGAACCATGCCTGAGGTGAGCCATTGATTAGTATCGAGTATGACACAGTAGAGATACAGTCCATCACTAATGAAATCCATCTAGAACTGAAGTCCATCTTCCTCATAGCCTCTCTCAAGAAGATCCATTCCACTCTATCATATGCCTTACTCATGTCTAATTTTAGAGACATGTATCCCTGCTTCCCTTTTATCCTTGTATTCATAGAATGCATTGCCTCAAAGGCCACTATCACATTATCAAGGATTAATCTCCCCGGCACAAAGGCACTTTGGGTAGGAGAAATAATTTGAGGCAAAATGAGTTTGATCTTGTTAGCTAAGGCTTTGGAGATCACCTTATATAATACATTACATAAGGATATAGGCCGATTAGCAAAACAAAGACAACCAAAGGTTCTTAAATTAGCATAAGAGGGAGAAGTTTCAAACAAAAGTTCAAAAAAAGATTTCTGCTTTAAAAGAGGAGTAGGAAGCCTATTAATGAGGTAAGTTGTTATTAAAACAGCATCACCTCAAAAATTAATAGTCAGATGAGACTGAATCATCATTGTTCTAGCTATATTAAGAATGTACTGATGTTTTCTCTCTAACACAGTGTTTTGTTCAGGAGTCTCAACACAACTATGTTGATGTATGATGCCTTTAAAATGCAAAAAATGAGCAAATGAAAACTCAGTGCCATGATCAATGAGAATTAATTTTATTTTTAAATGAAATTGTGTTTTAACCATTTTATAAACAATTCTAAAAATATGGGAAACTTCATATTTGTGCTCAAGAAGATAAAGCCATGTAGCATGAGTTGAATCATCAACAATAGTCAAAACATATTTGTAACCTTCAACAGTATGTACAGAATATGGTCTCCAAACATCACAATGAACAAGATCAAAAGGAATAGCAGACAAATTAACATTATTAGGAAAACGTAATTTCCTTTGTTTAGTTAAAGGACAAATCATGCAAGGATTGCATATAACAGTCAATTTAGGAAAAAAATTATTCACAAACAGTATCCTGGAATTAGAAGAATGACCAAGTCTATTATGTCAAAGCTCATAATGTGATACCCCGTATTTTAGTATATTTTAATTGAAAGATTATTTTAATTGATTTAAATATTGGTTCTCTTATTTTAAAATTATTGGAGTTCTCATCAAGCTTTTAAATATCGTTTCGTACTGGCCAATACGGTCGAAATATGTCGTACCGGCTGAGTAGCCGGTACAGACAAGTATAATGTTTCGTATTGGCTAAAATTTCGGCCGTATCGGCCTGTACAAGCCGATATATCGGATTTCGACCTATATATATTTTTCGGCTTTTACATTTTTTTTTTCATTTCTTCAAATTGCAGGCTTATTTTTGGACCCCCTCAATTCAGACCAGACTATTTATAATTTATATATATAGATTTATATATAATTTATTCATATATATACCATTATTTTAGAATATAATTTATATATATATATATAATTTATTCATATATCGATTATTTCAAAACGGTATCCGAATGGTACCGGTACCGAAATATCTCGTTTCAATGCCTCGACCGAAACAGTCACCAAAACGGTATTCAAAACATTAGTTCTCATTGGTTTATTTTTATGATTTTTAAGTTGTGAAATTTATTTTGATATGTTTTCTTAATATTAATTATTGTTTTGCATTTAAATTGCTCTTTAATTTAAATTAATTTGTTTATGGACTTTAAAATTATTGTATTGTTGGTTTATTATTATTATTTTATTTTAGATAGTCACTGCATTTAAATTATTTTATTCAACTTACTATTTTGAAATTCTTTTCGTTGGATCAATTTTGTAACCCAAGTTGTGAGAACTGAACCTCATTTCTTTCCTTCACCTTTTTCTTCTTCCTCTTTTCTTTTTTCCTCTTTTTTTTTTCTTTTCTTTTTCCCCTATGTTTCTTTCTTCCTCCCGCATGCACGAACTCCTTCCTCTCTCCCATCCTATTTTTCATCCAACCTGTGCGCCGCCCATTACCGACACCGCCCTCCCATTTTCTTCCCCTTCGGCCGGCGACCTCACCCCTCCATTTTCAGTTCCTCTCTCGCTTCCCTTAACCCCCACGTACGAATTCAAGCCGCACGGCCTTTGAGCTCTAGCGCCACCGTCGCGCCACCATCGTTCACTAGCTTTTTACCACAGCACTGACGGCCTTCCAGCTACCTAACCCACCATTCCTCAGCCTCGATCCGCCACCGGTGAAGTTCCCGTATCTTGATTTTCGATTTGAGTATTTTGGCTTCCAACTGCCACTCACGCTGCCACCCACGGCCAAAGACCACCACCATTAGCTTCACCAACACCCCTAAGCTATTCCCTAGTAATCTCAAGTTTTCGTTTGTTTCCGTTCAAAAGTTGAGTTTTTGAGACCTACGGCCATAGTACATTTGCATTGTTTCATTGTTGTGCCGCCACTTCTAGCATCTCCATGATCATTTGAAAAGTATATTATAGCGTTGTAAGTATTTTTCTAAATAATTTTTTAGATTTAAATGTATTTTTGCACTAACTCATATTTACTATGAACTGGTTGGTTGTGTCGGGCTGAGTCCGAGGAGTAAAGGGGTCGGTTGGATTGGAGGATGAAGTTGTTGTGTAATTAGATTATGTTAGGTTTTATTGGCTCTTGAATATTTGTATTGTGTCATATACAATGCATTTGCACACATGTTCTTATTTGTAAATGAAAATTAGATTTTCACATAATTGCATACATATTCATCTGTTTATTTGAAAATTAGATTTTCATGTGAGAGATAATTTTGAGTATGTTTTCATATTCATAAGAAAGGAAAAGAGACTGTAGGGATGGTCGTATAGCCCCGCCTATAGATCTGATAAATGCTTTTATGTGAATCATTTTCTGAGAAAATGATGGATTATTATTTTTTGCCAAAATGGGTTTTTTGCGTGCATTGGAAAATAATCATTTTTAGGGAAAAATAAGGTTTTTAAGTCTAATGCATATTTCATCATATGCATGCATGTTTGTTGGTTGCATTAATGCATTTTTATCTCGTCGGTTATTTGGATTATTATTTACCTACGGTATCGTAGATTTTGATGCAGATGATGCTGATGTAGAGCTTAGGGATTTGGCTCAGCCAGAGTAGTGATTTAGGATCACTCGTTTATGTATTTCAACCTTTGTATTATGCTTTTATGGGATAACTGTATTATTCTTTAAAACGCTTTTATTTTAAGTGATTTTTTATTAAACAATTCTAGTATTTAGTTGACTTATTTAATTTAACCACTGCGACTTTTGTTGTGTACTTTTTGCTTGTTGCACACACTTAGCATTTATCGTTGGGATGCGTGACCCGTGTTGTCATCATCCCGACGTCATGATTCCCGTATTTTCGTACGTGGAAGTTGAGGCGTCACACATAATTAGAGCATTTGGAAGAAATGGAGCAAACATGTGAGGATATTGTTTCTGGTTAGAGAAATGATAATTACAGTCGTGAGTGTGCAAGCGCCGCACATTCACTTTGAAAAAAGTGAATAAATATGGGATTCACATGAAAAGAAAATTAATTTTTTAATAGTATATCTCATTCTTTTTCAAAACGACTGCACGGCACTTGCGCACTCACGACTATATGTAGCATTACTCTTCTGGTAAATTAGTAGCATATGTACTAGAAAAAAAGAAGTAGGTTTGGAAATAGAAAGGCTTGATTGTTGCAATATATAGAGGCCTCCCTACAATCTACCCACTCCAATCAGCCTCCAATGAATCAGGTCCTATATTAGACAAACGTTAGAGGAAAATAGAAAGTAGCAATTTAGTGATTGTGTTAACTTGCTAATGGAAATAAATTTGAATTTAAAGGTTGGAATACACAGGACATCATGTAAAACAAGATGTTCAGAAATAGAAGCAGAGCCAATATATGTAACAGACATAGATTGACCATCAGGAAACTTCACATAAGCATTAACAGAACTAGTAATAGAAGTAAAACAATCAATAGAAGGAACCATACGATCAGTGGCTCTAGTATCAAGAATCTAAGAATTTGAATTAAATGTATCATTTCGAGGAAAAATAATACCCAAAAAAATTATTTGAAATAGAGAATACCTAGTAACCGGTTAGATTGATATTTTGAAATAAACAACCCTCCAATAAGATGGCGCCACGTATAGGGTTTATTTTACTTACTTTGGGTTTGCCTACACCCAATGAGACACTAGAAGAAGTCGTCTCTCACTTACTTTGCTTCCCCCCTCCATCCCTTCCATCCCATTCCCAAATGAAAACATCCCTTTCGACACCATGACGTAACTCGACCCCACGACGGAACTCGACCCCACACTCATCTCGTCGGCATCTCGGCAACTAGACCCCCCGACGGAGCTCGACCCAGATGGTGGCATGGAGGAAAATCGACCACAACTGTGAGATCTCCATCCCCAACGATGATTATCCAGGAAAATCGACCCCAACAATTTCTAGAGAAAATCGACCCCAACTAGCAACAGATTGATCTGGTGTTCGACTATGGTATTTAAAGAAAATGCAAATGGGATCCACGAAGTGATGTTGTTGGTGTGGCATGGGCGACGTAGTGGGCGACGAAATTACAAATGGTGGACTGACTGGTGTTTGCGAAATAGGCCAAGGAGGAAAACGACGGCCTTAAGGTGGTGGACTGCTGGCAGTGGATGCTGGTGGTGGTGCTTTGCTTGGCGACGGACGCGGGCTTAGGATGAAGACTTCAAGTCGTGTGTAGATGAAGTGATTTAGTTTTGTAGTGTTTTGGCAAAACAATCCCCTGCGCATGAGTGTAGCTTCATTATAGTGTAATTTTCTGAGGTGGTGCCCTCCTATTAGAGGGCTGTTATTCTTTGAACAACGGACGGACCGCTTAGAAGCGGCTCTGTTTGAAACAACTGCATTGACAGTAGAAGGAACTTCATCAGTAGATTTAGAAGGATGAAGCAAATTTAGTAGCTGCTAATATTGAGCCTCAGTTGAGGAAAAAAGAGAAACAACCAAGGAATTGCCATAACTGAGGACAACATTATTAGCCATAGATTGTTGCATCTGTTTCGGTTTGTAGCCTGTGAGAAAGCCATGCAACTTGTAACATTTTTCAATCACATGATCAGCAATTCCACAGTGTTTACAAACTGGTCCATTCTTCTTAGAAAATGATTTAACAGATCTGGTTCCATCATTTTAAGAAGTAAAAACATGTGAATCAACAGGGGTAGAGAAACAGAAGTGATTTCTCGTTGCTATTTTCTTGTAAAACAAGAGAAAAAACTTTATTAAGAGGAGGCAGAAGCTCCATAAGTAGAATCTATGCACAAGCAGGTGCAAAAGATTCATTCAATCCCATCAAAAATAGTAAAGCGCGTTCATGTTGAACATATGAGTTCAACGTTCATACAACTCCACAAGAACAAGTAGGAATAGGCTTGTAATTAGTAAGTTCATCCCAAAGGCCCTTAAGACGAGTAAAATAATTACTCACCGAAAGAGAACCCTAACAAAGAGAGGAAATCGATTTCTATAATTGAAAAATGCGAGGTTCATTTTTCTAAGAAAATCGTTCCTTAAGATCTGACCAAATCTCACAAACAGTTGTAATATACAAGATACTAGAAGAAATAAAGTTTAAGTTCCAAGATATCACCATATTTTTACATTAGAGCCATGGAGAAAGAAGAGAATCTATTGAATCCAAAGGTTTAGGAATAGATACATCAACAAATCCAAGCTTGTTCTTCGCCGAGAGGGCCATAAACATCTAACGACACCAAGCATGATAGTTCTCATTGAGAAGAGGCTACGTGACCAAAAGAACACCAGAACTATCACTAGGATAAAGAAAATAAGGAGAAGTGGCATCCTTAAAGATGGATTTATGAGACGGCGCCATGGAAGCAATAAAAAAAAGGACGTCTGATACCATGTAAAGTGTAAACCTTAGCAGACAAAGGGGCTAAAGTCTAACACAGCAAATGATGAAATCCTAGTAGAGCAAAAGTCGAGACATAGAAACTTCTGGAGGAAAAGAATAAATGGGTGAAAAATTATGAAAAATGTTATTTACATCTGTGTACATGACCGGTATTTATAGTAATACATGAAGAAATAAAAAACATGTGACTAACATGTGATACAAAGATGAATAAAAGAATTAAAAGAATAACTTTAATTCATAATATGGCATGTTGCCAAGGGCTACAATGTCCAATTGGTCTATTTGTATTTTTCATGGCAAGCAATTTGAAAAATATATTTTTAAAATTAAAATTGAAGGTTAGTTTAGGTTTTAAAATTATTTTTGGATTAAATGAAAATTTACTATTTGAGTTTTTATGTTTTTATAAATCCAAACTACAGTTTTCAACTTACACAAATTAATAGTATAAATTAAAAAACAAAATTGCAATTAGGTATCCAGTCAATTTCCGATTAGAAAACTAACGTAATAACTGGTTAATTTTCGATTGACTAACACATGACATCCAATCAAAGATTGACATGTGGCAAATCGTTGTTTCGTGGCAATTCTCCATTAGTTTTCTAATTGAGATTAACAAATGTACCCATTTATAAACTGTGGTCGCCATTTGTAATAATGTTAAAACTTAGGTACCCATTTTAGAATTAGTCTCTATTTTCTTAAAAAAGTTACGAGGGATATTAATAATGAGTAACGTTTGGGACCTTGGTCCTTGGGTGCCTAAATTCGAAACCAGCTCTTTCAAAAAAAGTGAACTCTGTGGCTATAAAGTCAATTTTTGATAGTGAGGATGTTTGAAAAATGAGATGAGATAAAATTTTTGTAAATAATAGTAAATAGTTTGTAAATAATAATAAAATAGTTTGAGTTAAATATTTATTGAATTTTGATAAAGGAGAAAGAAAAAGTTTAATAAAAAATATTATAAAATTTAAATATTGTTAGAATAAAACTAAGCGATGCTTGAGGATGAGATGAAATGAAAATAGTAGTAAGATAATTTATGAATAGTAGTGATATAGTTTGACTTAAATATTTATTAGGTTTTGGAAAAGAAAAGAGAAAATGTTGAATAAAAAGTATTATAAAATTAAAATATTATTGCAATATAATTTTTATTTTGGAATTTAAAAAGTTGAATTATTTTTTATTTTTATTTAAAAGTTCGAGAAAGTTGTTAACCCGGGTTAGACCTGGGCCGAAACCCGAATGAATCCGAGTTTTCAATCCCCGAGTTTACCATCCGAAATTTGGGTTTATCTTCCGGAATCCAGATTTTAAATCCAGAACTTGGGTTTACAATCCGAGTTTTGAATGTTTTGATGTTTGAATGCTTTTTGATTTGAATCACTGTCATTTTTTCTTGTTTTGATTTGGAAACTAAGGTGGTGTTGTCTTCAAGCTGCATTGGCGGTGAATATCTACTTTTCTAGTTACAAATGCATAGTTTCTTGAAAAGATCCACGTTTGGATTCGGAAAGTATTTCATTTCATCATTACAACTACTCCAAATTTATATATAAAATATAATAAACAACTCAATTTTTTTAAATTTCAATTCAATTTTTTCAAATCTCAAAATAATAATAATATTAAAAATTAATATTTTAACAATATTTTTTTCTTTCATATTTAATTTAAAACCATCTCATCTCATCTTTAAATCCAAATAGGCCATACTTAAGCCTGTTACCTAAGTATGCATCCAATTTAATTCGTTATTTTAAAAAATCTAGCAACGAAGACCTTTGCAAGTTTTGTAATTAATTGCAAATATATTTGGCTCAACTTCTTTACATGTGCAGTTATACGTAGAGCTGTAAGCCGGTTGGTCTATACTAGAAAAACTGACTGAATCGACCTCTAGACTAGTCGATTTCGATCTCATAAATTATGGATCGAGAAAATTTGGTCCAGTCCTAAGGTCTATAAATTTTGGATCAAATCGAACTAAACTCCTATATATATTTTTAAAATATTTTTAATAATTTAATATGTTATTTTTATATAGTAATTATATAAATTAATGATGTAATTTTTATCTAATTTATTATCATTAATCACATAAAATATGTTTTTAATGAGTTTGTTACATAATACACATAATTTTAATTTAGTAGTTTAAATAACTTTTTTTTACTAATTTATTTGAAAAAAAAAAGAAGAAAAAAAATAAAAAATAATTGAGCTGGACCAAACAAACCGAACTAGATCGATAACTACTGGTTCGGTTCGGTCTGGTCCTAATAGATGTTCGATCTGGTCCAGTCAGGGAAAAATGATGGACTGAAAATTCAATCCATCACCCCCCCCGAACCGGATTAGACCAATTTACACTCCTAGTTATACGTGAGTGTAGACGCTGGAACAAAGGAGAGCTTGAAGGCAATTGATAGCCCTTGGTTTCCAGATCAAAAAAAAAAAAAGGCAGCGCTTCGTACTAAAAAGCATTCAAACATCAAAACATTTAAACTGGAAAAGAAAAACCTGATTCTGGGTTTAAAACCTGGTATCGAAACTGGGTGTACTCGGGCTTTGCAACCCGAACCCAGAACCGGAATCCGATTTTCTGGGTTCCGGACTGGATCGGGAAAAAACCTGGCCAGGATGAACAATCATACTAAGAAATCTATATTCTTGTTTATAATATGAGATGCTAGATATTTGAGATGCTATAAACTTCCGTGATTTAGGTCTCGTTTTGTTATACAAACCATCTCATCTAACTATTACAGTTTTTCCAAATTCTCACACAATATTAAAACCAACTCAACTTTTTCGAATCCAAAAATAGCATTTTCAAATCTCAAAACAATTCAAAATTTTGAAATCCCAAACAAAAATAATATTTAAATAATATTTTAGTAAACTTTCAATTCTTATTTTATCTTATCTCATTTGTGCAACCAAACGAGTTTTAGGGATCTTTTGCATTCATAACTCTTCTCAACTTTCTCAATTCATCTCATCTTCATCATTACAACTTTTTCAAATTTTTATACAAAATATAATAATTTTTTTTCAAATCCCAAAATAATTTTTTCAAATTCTCACACTAAATATAATAAACAATTCAATTTTTTCAAATCCCAAAACAACTTTCTCAAATTCCTATACAAAATATAATAAACAATTCAACTTTTTAATTCCTAAAATAATAATAATATTAACAAATATTATTCTAAAAATATTATATTTTACTATTCACAAACCATCTAAACTCTTCTCTCAATTCAAACCACCCTTAATTACATGCTACATATACTTTATGATGAAACGAGGGTTATAATTTTAACGTGACTTGCTCAATTTATAGTTTTACTTTAAAAAAAAGTTAAGAGATGGGAAGAGAAATATTTTAGTCACAAAGAGATAACACAAAAGTAAATTTACAAACTGACGTGGTTTGATGTAGTACGTCAGATTATAAAGTTACTTTTAATATAAAGTAGATCTAACGCCATATGAAGTCACATCAATTTATGAGTTTATTTTTATATAATCTCTTTGTGTCTATAGAAATTCTCTAATAATAATAATAATTAGAATAGATTTTTACTTATCCAAAAAAAAAAAAAAATAGAATTAGAGGTGCTACCCGCATGGTGCGGGGCGGGGGCACCCTCTCCCCGCCTTCCGCCCCGCACCATGCGGGTGGGAGGGTTTCATATCCTGCCCTCCGCCCCGCTACCTAAGGGGAGGGGGAGTTGAAACTGCACTCCACCCTCCCCCCGTTCAACCTATTGTCTAAAAATATTTTTTAGACTCAAATTATAATATAATATAATTTATAAATTGAAATTTATACATTTATAAAAAATATAAACTCATTAGAGTTATATTTTGTATTGCTTTAGCCTCTTAGACCAACTATTATATAAGAGACCAATGCAATACAATAGTGATAGTTAAGTAATGTGAGACTTACTGAATCCATTAACTTAAAGTTGAACTCAAGTATTTAACAAATTGTATATATCTATATATAATATATTTATATAAATTATTTATATAAATATTAAAAATTATAATTTTTTATATTAAAAAAAGGAGAAATGCGGAGCGGGGGCGGGAGTGGGGTTCCGCTGGAGTCAATCCGCCCTCCATCCCTATATGGACAGGAGTAAGACTACGAATCAGCCCCTGTAGCTCATCATCCGTTACACACCATACGTGGTTTTATTTTATTTTATTTTCAAGCAAAACGCACGTTTTGCATCGTGGGTTTTACATTTCTCTAAAGCTATTCGAATTTTGATTCACATCCCGCGCCCTCTTTCCTCCCTCGCAAGGACCTGCGTCGACTTCCTCTTCCCGGCGCCACCCCGCGACGGCGTCTCTCTGTTCAGCGCCACCTCACGAAGCTCCTCCATCTACCACTCCCTGCGAGCTGATAAAGGTATAGCTTTTTCACTTCATTTCCACAATCACAATAGCAGAATACACCCTAAAAAACCCTCTCGTCTTCTTTCATTTTCAATGTCTTCTTGGGCTTGCAAAAAATGCACCTTCATCAACCCACCTTTTCAAAAATTCACCTGCTAAATCTACTTAACTTCTTCTTCTTCTGCTTATCCGTCTTCTTCTCCTTCAGCTCCAAAATGGGCATGCAAGGCCTGCACTTTCTTGAACCCATACAGGAACACGAACTATGAGGCCTGCGGCATGAGGGCCTCAGTGTCGAGATTCGAGGATTTGAACGATACTGATCTTGATGATGATGAGTCTGGGGTGGGCTCCATTTTCTTGCCATTGCAGCATTGCAAGAGGAAGTTGCAGGACCCAGTTGCAGATGGTGAAGATTGCGTTGAATTGGGTGGGTTTAGAGGAGTTAAGGCTTCGAGTAAGGCACTGGCCGTGTTGGGTGAGCTTTGAGTTTTGATCAAGTTTGGATTTTTGCATTTTTGGATATTAGTTTGCTTGGTTTTCCTTGTTATTATCGTAAATGTGCTATGTAGGGTCTACAATTTTTATTAGGGCAGGTTTTTTTTTTTTTGGGATTATATATTGCTGGACACCGTAAACGATTACGAGTGGTCTAATGGTAGTTTCTCTTTCTTTCTTTTTTGTTTTCCTTTCTACAAGATGATTGATTCTTTAGCAAGCCATGCTTTATCCCTTTTGTGGCAATGTCTTGATTGGTAATTATGGGAATTGTTAATGGTTGTCTACACAGAGCAATCAGAATGCATATTGGACCTCAGAAATTATTTTTGAATATAGTTGGTTTCCAATGCACGATTAGTTTTCCACGACTTGGACTTTAGATCAACTGTGATGGACTTTTTTCTTTCGTATTTTGGTTTTAATGTTTATACAATGGAAGCTATATAGCCCTTGATGAAAGCTATAATGGCAGTGTCACCCATCCTCTCCCCCAACCCCACCCCAGCTTCGTTCATTTTGGGTTTCCTGCTACTATTTTGAAGTAAGTCTGGAAGCTTTCCTCCTCACAGTTTTCAGTATGTTGATTAGCTTAGTAGAGCAAGTGTCATTAGAAGAATGTGATTTACTATCTGCATGACAATGTCTCAGTAATCCTCTCAGAAGATATTATTTACCCAATTGCATTTTATAGCCATGACATATCGATATATATCTCTGGTAGCTTCATCTTGTTCTAGTAACAAAGGCTAAACTTAAAAACAGCCAGTATAGTTTACATTGCATGCAAATCCAAAAAGAAAAATAGTAATTATGCAATGCATGCATGCATATACCAACTTCATATATATACCACGACGTGAGATATTATATATATATATATATATATATATATATATATATATACTGATAGTGGCTCTGATTGAGTCACTTACTCTGTCTGTCCATGGTTCTGTCTCTAGTGATTTGCTATTTGCATGATAATGTTTCACTTGATTGTGAGATGCATCGGTAGACTATGTTATCACAATTATTGAGACAGGCTAACTTTTTTCTGATTGCTATAGAGTTTCTTTAGCATATCACTGATTCTTGTACATCAATTCCGCCATGAGATTGGCTACTTATATTATTGCGACCTGCCTGTTTTTTAGCTTAATTTTTTTGGTTTTTTGAGAAGTTTGTGTATACTTCCTTTATGCACGGTTTTCCTTTGGAATATGCTATAGTAGACTTCGAGTTGCTTACACGATGCTAAAGTTGTTTTTTCCTCTCTTCAACTTTACTGCAGCATTCAAAAGGTGGTTGACAAATGAGGAAGAACAAAAGACAGTGGACTACCAACCAAGCAATAAAGTGGTTAAGTGGACTATGAGAAAACAAAAAAAAAATGCAAAGAAAAAGCTGCACAATTGTGCACTAAAAAAGCCATGTTGATGTTGAATTTACAGTTTGGTCCATATAAATGTTAACTAATTTAGACACATTCGTAGAAGGAATTAAGTTTTGAATGACTTTGTGTCACTTCTTAATTAGTTCTTGTACAACTTTAATTCATACCTGTTGGAGACTAAGCATGCATTGATCTCTATATAAGTTTATTTCATGTGAATGAGATGAGGGAATTTGGCAACATTGCAAAATGTTTTTAATGGTTGTCTTTGCTGTGTTTTTATGGTTTGTTGTTGTTCAGACTCTAGAGTGCAAACAATTAGAGGAAAATCTGATGTAAATGGTGTTCAATTGGCAGATGGTTAATTGAGTAACATAACAAGCAATCTTATATATGCATATATTTTGAGTGAATGAAATTTGAAATTACAGCTTGAGCCTTCATGTGGTCGCCATTTAGGCATCGTTCTTGTATCATAATTTCTGTGCAATTTTGCAACACAGATCCAATATACAATAGACATAATGTTACTAATATGAATATACAAATTTCATTGAAAAGTAAGGAAACCAGTATGGAGTTAAGCTGTTTTCATTACAAAGGTCACAACTTGAGAAGTACCATTACAATTGTAGCATGAAAATATTGCCCATCAGTAGCCATGAGAAGTGATTTTGACATGATGCTTTCATCTATTGATTCAAACCAACCAAAAAAATTACATATTTGATTTTTACACTATGCTTCCAGCTATTTACATATTGGATCCAAACCAACTAGAAAAATTACAATAGATACAACCCAATGTTAAAGGGATGGCTTGTAGTATTTTGTTGGTACAAATGGCATCCTGAATCTCACTGTCTTTTTCAGCTCTGATTCTGCAGAAAAGTATCGATGAGCAATAGTCTTCTTATTAGCCTAAGCAAGCCGACGGGTTAATGATTGCCCAAGTTGCCACAAACCCCCGCCTCTCATCTTCTTAGCAAAAAATACCGAATGAATAAAATTGGAGGAAGTTTTAGAGACAGATTAAATCGTCACTAATAAAATGCCAATAGCTTCAAAACAGAAACCAAACAATCACATATATTTCTCAAGGTCTCAGCAACACAAGATCAGACTACTCTGTTTTCAAAGGATATGTGCAAAAATTAGTGCAATATTTTGATTAATGGCAATTATTATCATAATTATTATTATTATGTTTGATGTTTGGTGGAAACTAAATCCACAGCCTCTATATACCGCATTTTACAGGGACTAGTTGGTAGCATTACGTTGAGAACATGACCATAATCACCAAGACGATACATAAGTGATATAAGTTTTGAAAGTCATATATGCAAATTGTCATATTAACATCTCTGCCATCTAGAATACAGTGGCCTCATATTATCATGGGCAACCAAATAGCATCCTGTGATATCCAATTATACATACCACCAACAATTGAGTCAACCGATTTCAATAAATCAATTAGTACCTCAACTGATCGATCTCATTAGTCAATTAAATTTAATAGTATTATAAATAAAATGGAAAGTAATGAATCATTTTCAGAGTATTAACAAAAATCTCACCATCTCAAGCATTCATCAGTTCTTATATAGTTAAAACATAAGAGTAGGCATACCCTTGTACTTGCTGAAAGTTGAGTTTGCCACCCATCACAGTACTGAACACAAGAGGGAAGAAAAATATCAATAATTTAAGAATGAGATATTGACAAATTAGATATGCGTTGAGCTATTTCTAAAACAATATGAATTGTCATACATGCAAACCAGAAACTGTCATTTAGTTTCATTGAATGCCTAGGAAGCTATTCATTAAAAAAAAAAAAGAGAAAAAAAAAAGTCAAGGAAGTCCATTTGGTGGAGTAATCATTTCGTCAAACACAATATGGGCACAAAAACAAATCACTATAATCACTCAGAAATTAACAAAAAACCAAGATAAAAAAAATTACACACAATCAGACTACAAATTCAAGAGTAAAAAAATAAGTTCACCATATGTAAAAATCTTATCACCAGTCCCGTGACAAAAAGAAGAAAGCCAAAAAAAAAAAAAAGTGTATTTTTCTTCCTCACTTGCGGAGTCTTGCTCGTTGGGCTTCCTCATGGACCAAACCAGACCTTCACGAATTCAATACGTCCACGGATTCCTCGCTTCAACCACAAGGAACAGACAAAGAGAGACCAAAAGAAAAAATAAAAATAAAGAATCTTGGGTTTCAAATACTCATTTTTTCACTTCGAGTTTTAGAGAGAGAGAGAGAGAGAGATGAAGAGGCTGTGAGCTTCGGCCATGGTGATGGGAAGGTAATTGTTTTTTTATTATTTATTATTTTGTATTATTTTATGACTTATCGATGGAGGGGGAGGGGTTAGGGCAGAGATGGAGGGGGACTGAGATGTAGGGGGTGGGGTGCGGGGGGAGATGGAGGGGGACTGAGAAGGGGCTTCGGGGTGAGGGGACTTAGGGAGAAATTGGTAAATTTGTTTAGGCCACGTCATGTGTGTGATCGGCTGATGCAAATAGGGGCTGCTCCCCATACTTTTTCATATGGACAGTGTGGAGCCGCCCGCCCAAGCGGGGGCGGGGTGGACAAGGCGGGGCCGCTACCCACCCTTAATTAGAATAAATCTTTTCTAATAATAAGAAAAGAAGAAAGAAGGAAAGAAAGGAAAAGAAACCGGAAATGGCAGAGACGGCGTCGTCGGAGCAGCCAAAGAAACAAGAACAGCAAGCATCATCAATACCATCAATTGCAGAGGATGTGCGTCGTACTACCTCGGAATTCGGCCTTTCCGTCCGGGATTTGGTTTTCCAGTACAGAAGCTACGAAGATACTTTCTTCCAAAAGATTAATGGTCACACTGAGCATAAATCTAGATGTTTTCTTCTTTTTCTTTGTTGTTCATTTCTTGTCTTATCGTTATAACCCCTAATCAGGTAGATGCCTCTCTCATATATTTCAGATAAGTTGATAAGGGTGAGGGAACATCCGGCTGCGGCTGTTGGGTTTGCCCTATCCGCCGCTTTCCTTCTCGTTCCAGGTATTGCATAATCCCACGCTACCACGCTACCACTCTACTCAATTTTCTCTCTTCTTTACTTATAATACTCCTCTTTCCATCTTCCATGACTAGTTTGATTCTCATACATCGTGATATGATTGCATTTCGTTTTAGTGTAAACTTCCAATCTTTTCATGAGCAATCGAATTGTATCCCTTCTACTTTAAACCATTTTTCTACTGCAAAACTTCTGTGGAATTTTTATTCGTTTTCCGTGCGGGAGGCTGCTTACGTAGAAGTTAAAAAGCTTAAAAATGCGAACGAGCATGTTCATGTCTGTGCCAACTTTTGGGAACAGGGCAAAAATTTTGGAAGTTGCTTTCCAATGGGTGGTGACTGCGCAACTGGCACACTCATGCACTCATGGTCTATCATGTGTGCGACGCTGCTATGAAATTAGTTTCTGGTTGGAGGATGCCCATAGCCCATATGATATTTTTCCAGATCAAAGGATAGTGACGACCTAGTACCAATCTGTTTGCCTTAGTTTATTTGTTTATTTCTTAATTTATTTCGTATTATTTGTATACTTTTTTTAATACATTCTCTTTGTTAAAATAAGTTTTTTTTTGTTTGCTGCCCCCATTAGTCGAATCAAAAAGTTTTCTGGATAGCCAAAGCCGTTTGGATCAGATGGCATAAGGTTTGGTCTCCAAATGAGAGAACCAGGTTTGAACCCCTCATCCCTTGTATAAAAAAAAAAACTCTGGATAGAATCAATCAAAAAGATTTCATAATTTCTCTTCTAAGGTCATTATTTTTAAAAATACTTCGCCCAATATTTCTTAGGCCTCGTTTGGATGTTGGAACATACTGAGATCAACTCAATTCAGTCTAATTTTAATCTGAGTCTAGCATCCAAACACCTAACTCCCATATTTCTAAACTTATCTCAATTCAAAATCTCTTTACACGTGGAACCCACATCCTTTTTCAACTCAACACATCTTTATACGTGGGACCCATAACCTTTTTCAATTTTTCATAAATAGTACTAAACTCATCTTAACATCCAAACACATCTAAACTCATTTTAGATAGGCCCCACATAACTCACTTCACCTACTCAACTCACTACTATTCACAAAGGTTGTGGGTTTAGATGTATTTATGAGAAGTTAAAAAAAGTTATGGGTCCCATATGTAAAGAGCTTTTGAGTTTAGATGAGTTTAGTGATTTAAGAGTTGGGTGTTTGGATGTTAGAAGAGATCTAGATATGAACCGAACTCAGTTGAGCTGAATGCAGTCTAACAACCAAACAAGCCCTAAACATTACTCAACTCAAAACCTCTTTACATAGAGATCCACAACTTTTTTCAACTTCCCATAAATATATTTAAACTCATCTTAACATCCAAACTCATCTTAGGTGGGCCCCACAAAACTCATTCAATCATCGTAACTCACTACTATTCATAAAGAACTCAACTCATCTCAACTCAACTTAACATCCAAACGGGACCTTAGAGCGTCCTCATTGGATTAGGCAAAGGCAAAGCCAAATTTTAACTAATATCACATGTTTTGCTTTTTGTCCATTCTATTCAAAACATATTTCTACATTGGATTATCCATCTACTCTCTATATAATAATAAAATACTATTAATTTAATATTTATTATTATTATTTTTTATCTAATTTATTTTTGTCATATTTTGCAGTTCTACCGATCATATGTTAATTAATAATCATATTATAATTAAATTATTGTTTAAACAATTATATTTTCAATGGTCATTTAACGCTAATAAGTACAATTTTTTTACTAAACTCACCTAAAATTCCATATAAATGTCTTAATTACCAACCAAACATAATGTGTTAAAGAATAAAAGTGAAAAGGCTACACTGCAACCATCCAATTATGAACTTGAATATAGCTTTGCACTACAAGATAAAACTCTCTCAGTTAATTCAGTTAAGATCATAATTCGTGGTGTACAGATAGAAATCCTTCAAACCTTCTGCCTCCCAATTGAATTCATTCCATGCTGTCCATTCCCATCTGCAAACATCTTGTCTGCCATATCCTTCAGATTCTTTTGCACATCAGCAGGTTGGAAAGGTGATGAACACTGTTGTTTTGCATTATTAAATCCTTGCTCCCCATTTTCACTCCAACTATAATATGTGTGCCATACTTCTCAACAAACCTGGAATTATCCAAACACAGCATAAGCTTGATACGTTCTTTACAGTTAATACAGTAGGATTATTTCATACACTTTATTAGAAAAAAACTGGTAATTAAGAACTGCTAAGAAACATTATGTATAAACAAATTTGCATAAAAATGAAAAAAAATCTATCAATGTGTAAATAGACCTAATTCAATGTGTAATTCAACGGGTAGCCCAAGTGGCAAGGGCGGTGTGCATGAGCCCCATATCATAGGTTTGATTCTCCCTTGGATTAAACTAACGATTGAAGTGGGAGGCCATAGCGATGGGTTGCTATACTAGTCTCCCTGGGGGTTTAGGTTCCATGGGTGAGTCCTAAGGACTTTGCCGTGGGGTGTTTCCCCCGTCATAAAAATAAAAAATTAAAAAGAAAAAAAAGTGAAGGAAATCCCAAAAGGAAATTCCAAGGCATTTAGTGTTGGCAGCATCTTTCTGCAAGCCTCCTGTGAATTCAAATGCAGGAAGTGGCCTGAGGGGATTTTATAAGAAAGAGAGAGTTCCTTATTAAATTGCTTTGACATCTAGAAGTACAAAACATTTTATTAAAGCATATAGAGGTTAAAGTGACAAGTGGAAACACAGGACAACAGAACAAGACATAATGATTGAGAAGAGAGCTAGCTGAATTTTTTTTTTATAAGAAAATATTTTTTTGATATTTAAATAGGCATAACCCAAGTACATAGGAAGTATACATGTGATTACACCTAGCTAGGAACTAGAAATGAATACAAGAAAATCATGAAAGTTGAGACCATTAAAGTCTATAGCAATGATCCACATAAATAAAGTCTTCCAAAAAAAACTCTTAAACTCTTCCAAAGAGCTCTCTTGATCCTCAAAATTTCGGTCATTCATTTCCTTCCAAATGCACCAAAGTAGACAAATGTGAGCCATCTTCCACACAATTGCAATCTGGGGTATCCCTTTGATCCCTCTCTAACTAGCTAGTAGGTCAACCACCCTCCCCAGCATAACCCATGCTAATCCCATTTTGCTGAAAAAGTAATTCCACGAGGCCCTTGCAAACTCACAATGTAGAAGTAAATGATCCACTGTTTTGCCACTATTTTTGCACATGCAGTACCAATCAATAAGGATAAACGCACGTTTCCTTAGATTGCCAATAGTCAAGATCTTCCCTAAGGATGCAGTCCAAACAAAAAAAGCAGCCTTGAGAGGTGCTTTACTTCACCAAATGCTCTTCCAAGGATAGTGATTACTTGCTTGAGCAGTGACAACCTCATAGAAAGAGCGTATAGATAATTTTCCTTTACTAGAGGGAGACCAAACAAGCTTATCCACCACTGTATCAGCAGTTCCAATGGTGTATAACAAGTTAAAGAATTCAACAAAGACGCCAACCTCCCAATCATGTGCCTCCCTAATGAAACTGACATTCCACTTCTATGAGCTATTAGTAATTTCCCTCAAATCTGCCACCAAAGGATCCTGTTCCCATGCAATTTTGAAAATAGAGGGATAAGCATTCTTAAGAGCTGTATCTCCAACCCAAACATCATGCCAAAAACTGATTCTATTGCCATCCCCTGTACTCAGCCTAGTGTGGCTAGAGAAGGACCCCCAACTTTTCCGGATATGTTTCCATAACCCCACTCCATATGGCCCCTAAGCTTCATTAGAGCACCAACCCCCCCACATATACTCCCATACTTAGTATTAATTACCACCTTCCATAATGCTTCCTTCTCATAGTTATATCTCCACAACCATTTTCCTAAATGAGCCTTGTTGAAGACCCTCAAATTGCCAACCCCCAATTTGCCACCTCTCATTGGAGAGTACACCTTGTCCCAACCAACTAAATGAAACTTGAACTCCTTTGCTGAGTCCACTCCACAAAAAATCTTGTTGAAGTTTCTTAATCCGTAAGGCAATACTAGCTGGGAGAGAAAATAATGATAAGAAATATGTGGAAAGGTTTGAAAGTGTGCTCTTTATTAAGGTAATCTGATCCCCTTTAGCCAAATACAACCTTTTCCACCCAGCTAGCCTTCGCTCTATCTTCTCTAGCATCTTGTCCCAAATAATCTTGGTTTTGATGCTCCCAGCAGGAGGCCAAGATCCTTCATAGGCTGGCCAAACCCCTTACGTTGCAAATGTTACCCACAACAACCAACTCAGATTTAGAAAGAATTACTTTTAAATCAGAGACTGCTTTAAAGCAAAGCAAGATAGCCCTCAAAGATTGGATATGACCTTCGTCTGCCTCACACAAAATAACAGTGTATCATCTACAAACAAAAGATGCGAAATAATGGTAGAGCCATGGTTAGTATCCCCCACCAAGTAACCTGAGAAAAAACCACCTGCAACTGAAGCCGACAACATTCTGCTAAGAGCCTCCATGACAATAACAAATAAGAGGGGTGATAATGGATCGCCTTTTGCAATCCCCGCAAATTGTTGAAGAATCCCACATGGTTACCATTCACCAAAATCGAGAATCGAACCATGGACATACAATGCCTCATCTACAACCTCCATCTCTCCCCAAAACTACATCTCCTGAGCAAATAAAATAGGAATTCCCAATTAACATGATCATTAGCCTTCTCCATGTCTAATTTACACAAAATACCAGAACTCCTGACTTAATCCTGCTGTCCAAGCATTCGTTAGCGATAAGGACCGAATCCAATATTTGTCTTCCCTTTACAAATGCATTTTGAGACTTAGAAATGATTCTATCCATGACTAAGCTCATCTTATTAGCAAGAGCTTTTGAAATTATCTTGTACATACTGCACATAAGACTAATAGGACGGAAATCTTTCACCTCCATTGCACCAACCTTTGGGAACAAGTTTTGTCCAGGAACAGTGTCCCGACTAATCTTAGGGGTGCATAGGCCCTCGGCAAGGAGTTTCATGCAAGTGCATCTTGGGTAATTCAAGGGGAGGAACAAGTGCAATGAATGGAGAATTCAAACTCTTCTCGAACTTCCCAAAAGTGAAAAATTAAAGAAAAACCTTCATGAGATCCTCTGTCACCACCTTCCAACAAGTCTGAAACATGCCATAGTAAAACCATTAGGGCCCAGAGCTTTGTCTCTATTCATTTTTCTAACTACTTGCTGTACCTCTTCCTCTTCAAAAGGTCTCTCAAGCCAAACCATACTTGTCTAATCAATTGCCTCAAAAGATAGACCGTCTAATCTAGGCCTCCAATGAAATGGTTCAAAAAGAAACTCTTCGAAATATCCAACAATGTGATCCTTAGTCACTGATTGGTTTGAGGAAACAAAGCCATCTATGGTTAGGGTCTCGATAGCATTGTTCCTCCTATGTGAGTTGGCTACCCGATGAAAAAACTTTGTACATTCCTCCCTTAGCCACAAGGCCCTTGACTTTTGCCTCCAAGAAATCTCCTCCATTAGAGTCACTCTTTCTAGTTCTGAGATGACTTGGCTTTTGGGGGTGTTCTCCCTCAAATGCATACTCTCTACTTCTACACCCTCCAAACCTTGTAACTCTTGTAATAATGTCTTCTTCTGGAATTCCACATTGCCAAATACCTGTTCATTCCAAGACTTCAAGTCATTCTTTAGAGCCTGCCAAAATAAGGCTCGGAGTGCTCTGTATCTGGTATGAACTCCACCATTGTCTAATCAACTCCACTAACCCATCAGCTTTTAACCACAGTTCTCGAATTTAGAGTACCTTTGTCCCCCTTGGACGCCTCTGCAATCCAACAATATAGAAAAGTGATTTGAACATTTCCGTGGTAGTCTTTTTTGGCATACATCTGGAAAATGCATCTCCCAAGAGGGGGGATATAAGAAATCTATCCAATCTAGACCAAGCATGATTGTTAGACCATGTAAAGGGACCCCCAACAAAAGGAATATCCATAAGATTTTCCTATCTAAGCTAGCTGGAATTTAAACAACTTATTTCTCTTTCTAAGCATCTTCCTTAATTTTCCCCGGACTACAGGCACATACATTGTGATTCTAATGATTAGCAGGTATCTGCTTTTATAAGTTAAAGCTCAAAGCATTACAAGCATAAATTAAATGCTGGAAACATGTGAATGGCCTTTGATTTTTTGCTTCATGTATGCCCCTAATTCCTTCACACTTGTACAGACATGCATAAACAGATGTCTGCTGGATACTTAAATTACTCATCCATAGTATTTCATATGCATGCTGGATACTTAAATCAGTAAAGATTAAAAAATAGTATTCTCATTCTCAATTTTACTATAGTAAATCTCTTATTTCTATATTTGTAAAAAAAGTTCATTCAGACCATCCATGAAGCTAAAATGCAGTACCCATCACACTCAGATCAATGTTATACAAACTAAACTTAATTTCACAATAAGAAGTCAATGGTAGCCATTAAATTCCAAGCAACGAAAGAAAATATCTAATCAAGCATTTATCTGAAAGCCACAGCAATGCAATGTCAATAAACCAATCCAAAGTCTAAAACCAAAAAAATGAGCCTCAGATCCACAGCAACAAAAGCAATGATCATACGTGGATCTAATCAAACTAACCTGGGAAAAAGATATTCGAAGACTTGTGAAGCCATAAAAAAGGTGGAAGACAAAGGAAGAAATAGATACGAGAAAACTCAAAAGAAAAAACAGAGAGATCCGAATGCCCTTTTCTGGATTTATAACAAAAATGAAATAAGGATTCTATACGAAAACATATAATAAACCGAAAGTCCAGCCTCCTAACAAACAGAGACAGTTGCAGAAAACAAAAAAAACAACAAATTTTCCACACAAACACAAGTTCAAACCGACAAATCTGGTCAGTGCAAAAACAAGCTAAAATCAGAGTTAAAATAAACCCAAGGCTATGCCAATACACACAAGGTACACCCTGGAATGGTACACCCCAAGGCCGAGCCAATACATGTACCCATTAATCAGTGTCAGATCTCCAGACCGAGGGGCAAAACCAGGAAATGGAAGAGAGAAACGAAGAGAAACGGAGAGAAAAGATAAAGTCTCGTTGGGAAGGGAAGGGGGAAGGAGAAAAACTATAGGGAAGAGACTTCTGACCGTTGTAGTGTGAAATGAAAGAAAAAAAAAAAAAACATATGGCCGAGCTACAGTAACAGGTCATATATGACCTGTTGAGCCGAATCACTGTAGCTCAAAGTCAAATTTATTTAGATTTGCCTAATCCAATGCAGGTGTATTTGATGCTCTATTAGGCAAATTTTTGACTTTGAGCTAGGATGCCTAATCCAATGAGAGTGCTCAGGAATAATTCATGCACAAATACAAGTGATATATATTCTTTCCTCTTCTAATACGACTAATAAAAGAGGCCTTTACCCATTGCCTAGTGATCAAAGGATTGGGCTTGGAATGAGCTGTAGGCTCAGACATAATGGATTTGATTATGTCCTAGGAGTTCCCCTGGATTACTTGATACATGGTTTTGGTGGGTAGGATTGGTTTTATGCCCCTGAGTGCATCCAAAGTGCTCCTGCCTTAGTTATATTCCGCTTTATCAAAACAAAAAAAGAGGCCTTTGACTGTGTTGATGCGAGTACTGGTACAGTGGGAAATAAGATAATCTCTTATTCTTGTGTTGTTATTATGCAGATTTTTTCTCGTATGTATAAAAGAGATAATTTCTTATTCCTTGTATCTTGTCTTCAATAATGAATATCTTGACTGATCTAGGCATATCTCTCGTGTACTTCAAATTCCCTACATCCACTAGTGTTGCCTCATAAGTCCCACTTGAACTGATTCTTACGTGGAGTTTTCTTGTTTGCAGGCCCGAGAAAGTTTTTGTTTCGTCATACATTGGGTCGTCTACAAAGTGAGGAGGTATCCTTCTGTTTATTTCCAGGGATGCCTCCTTGACCTGTGAATATGATAGAAAAGTTGTTTCTGTATCTATCCAGTTTTATTGACAATTGCGACTTGCTCTTTAGAACTGAAACTAGGGCTATTCTAAAATATTCTCAGATATTTCATTCCCAAACATCACTCAAACACAAAAAACTTTTCAATTTCAAATCTTCAACTTTTTCATCGAATCATTACTTAATCATTACAACTTTTCCAAACTCCCAAACAAAACACAAAAAACAATACAATTTTTTCAATTTTCAAAACAAAATAATATTAAAAATTAATATTCAAACAATTTTTTAACTTTATAATATTTTTATTCAACTTTTTCTCCTCATTTCCCAAAACCCTATAAAACATCTTAACTCAAACAATTTCATTACTATTTACAAACCATTTAACTATTATTCATAGATATTATGAGATATTCTAAGTTTCCAAATGAGCACTAAGATACCAGTTCCCAAGTTTCATGTCTTTCAATATTCTGGATTGTACTTTTCCATCCTTTTGATATTTCCTTTTTCGTTTTCCTTCCTTAAAATATATATGCAGGCACGGTTTGTTAGAGCTGAGAAGAACGTAAAGGAGTTAGGCCTTTCTGTTGATCTAATGAAGAAAGAGAGCAAAAAACTGCTTGAAAGGGCAGCACTTGCTGAAGAAGAAATGCTACGCGGCTATACTGGCCTTAAGTAGAAGTTGTTTCCAGTTAAATAAGTCTATGACAATTGTTTCTTCCTTGCATCTGATTATTCCAAGTAATATCTGTAGGCATGCTGGAAGGCAAATCCAACACTGTGTGAAGTCAGTTTGCGGGGTTGAGGCTCAAGCTGCAGGTTTGCATTGACTCTCTTCCTCCACCCTCCCTCTCATTTGTTTTATGGTTAATGAGGTGGTATGACTATCAGATCCTTGCCTATTCTTTGGGCTTTCTTTATCTTGGCTGTAATTAGTGCTGTGGTGTAGTTTATAAAGGTGATCAGTATAATTTTGCTTATGTAGGTTGGTGCTATTATTG
Organism: Cyclocarya paliurus; assembly: GCA_029856935.1. Lineage (NCBI taxonomy): Eukaryota > Viridiplantae > Streptophyta > Magnoliopsida > Fagales > Juglandaceae > Cyclocarya > Cyclocarya paliurus. Next base: position 187,120 of record CM056956.1, on the reverse strand, counting down.
AGAGATTAGTTTTTGTTGTGACCAATATTTTCTGGGTAATAAAAGGCTTTAGATTTTATGGTTTGTTGATTACAAGGCTAGTTATGGATTTTGCAAGTTTTGCAGTGGAAATAATGCAAGAGAAAAAAAAAAAAAAAACTCTCAAATTGGAGGGTGCAGAGGGTTGAGCAATGGGAAATACTTGAAAAATGTATGGGTCTAGTGTTTTTCAACGGTGCAACAAAAGGTCTGGAGTTTGGGGTTCAAAAAGAGTGGAAGCAGGTTTTAGGGGCTGTTTTGTTGGCCGTGAAGAGTAGCCCAGGTCTAACAAGCTTGAAAGTTTTGGAGTTTTTGGTTTTCTGACTGATGCAATGTTGAGCGGGTTCTGAATTTTGTGGGTTAAGAGTTGAAATGGTTCTGTTTCAGCCTGGTTGTGTCTTAAAACTGTGAAAAGAAGAGAGGAAGATATAAAATAAATGATGGGATAAGAAGAGCCATAATATGACCCATGGGCCATATTTGTTATATTTAACAGTTTTTGAAAAGTACAGATGTACTTTTCACATAAGAAAATGTAAGATTGTAAAGCAGGAGCTCCTAATACGATATAGAGTAGTGCATGGGTGATCCAAATTGGGTCCCATATTAATGTTAACCTAATTTCAAAATTCTTTTCTTTTTTTTCCTCACTGTTGAGCTTCTTCTATCCTGTGCACTGCTTCATTATTACTTTTTTTCCTAGATTTGATGGATATGCTGCGAGAGGTCCCTGGTAGGGAGGCTTTGAAACTTCGAGCAGAGGCAAGTTGAAAATTGTGCTCATAATTCATCATATTTCTCCAAATGTTTTCAGACTTCTTGTTTGGTTAGATCATGATTGATTCTTAACGAAAGTTCCCCCTTATCTCTCTAGATTGCTTCTATGACTTCACTTCTAAAGCAGCAGAGAACTACACTGGACAAACGGATAATGAAGTTTTCTGAATTAGGGGTTCCCTCGAAATAATAGAAATATCTCGAGGACATTCCTTGCTTCCCAGTTCTGCTTTTGTAATGATCCCATATTTTGCACCAAGGGAAAGGAGATATGTAGTAAAGGATAATTTGATTGCCATTTGTCATTTTCCAACATTTGTAGTTCTAGTAGAATTAATCTGGTCGATAATTTGCTTTTGGTTTTGGTTTCACTTGGCCTGGCTTGTAATCACTTTTAAGATAATTTATATCTGTAACGAGCATCAGCATAATTGATGTTGGAACTTTTTGTTTAAAAGTTAAAACCCTCCTCCCGTTCTCCTTTTAAAATCATTCATAGGATGTTGATTAAGGGAGAGGGTGATTACTTATTTGAGAGAAAGAACTTATGATACATGTACAAGTTGTGATGCAAGCTATATAAATTTTCAATCTTGACAGAAAAGAGGATGTTAAGCAAAGAAAAAAAAAATATTGAAGTCTGTAATACACTAGTAATGCAATAGAAAGGTAACAGGGAATGGAAAGGAAATGGCAACTGTAAATGATCTGAAATTGATAATTGCTCTCTTCGAGGGGAGTTCCTCCGCATACAGACAGGTCAAGATTTGGGAATATTCTGGATGATCCTCCCATTTCTCCTGGGTATATAACCATCCGGACTTGGAGTATTACCTTACAAACAAGCCCATGGGTCAACAGAAAAGGTACTAAAAGGAACTATTAGCTAATTATAAGAAATATAAATACAAGTTAAAAGGCCTTAAGAGGGCCCATGGCCCACGAATGACTCAGTTGCCTCACGATCACAGCAACACCTACAGAACCTTTGCATTCAGCCCACAACTCCTTATAGCCAATGACCCATTTCACATCTCATTTCTGCATTCTTCTAGGTTTCATTCTCCTAGCCGACAGGCACTTCTCATCATATATCCAAGCTTCCCACATCGGCATGTCAGAACTCCTTTCTCCATTAAAACACCTTGCCCACAAGGTGGGGGAAATCTGAGCACAGTTGGTAGTATAGCTCTCACGATGCATCCTCCGCCTGTTGTCCTTGCCAACAAACCAACAGTTCCACTAAAGGTTTGTTTTTTAACTTCCTCATCCGTCGGGTCAGTACCTTATCTGGCTCAGACTTTAGAACTCCTTGAGCATCCACTAGTGGCAACGTGGTAATGGGGGTTACGTGTTGGCCCAATTTGCATTTCAGTTGCGAGACATGGAAGACGTGGATCTAAACCATGTTCGGTAGCTTTAAGTGGTATGCCATCTCATCGATTTTTTGTTCCACTTGAAATGGGCCGTACAAGCGAGGAGAAAGTTTGATGCTTTTTCTCTAATGAAGGGAGGACTGGCGATATGGATGGAGCTGTTAGTAGACCGGTCTCCCACCTCGTATTGTTGCTCCTTTCTTTTTTGATCAACATATTTTTTCATTCTCTCTTGAGTCCTACTGATATTTGGTAGGACGGGTATTGCTTGGGTGTTGCCTAAGCAAGTAGTGGCCATCTTGCATGTTGACAAGGTTTTAAGGGGATTCGTCGCACTGTTGCCATATGGAAGGTGATTCATTCATGTTTGATGCGGTGCCTATGGTCGGAAAGAAATTGGTGTTACTTTAAAGATAAAGAATGTTTAAAGTTTTTCTTTAGTACTTTATGTTTTTGGGCTAAAGCCCTTCTGCTCTTGTATTAAATGGAGATAATCTTCACGATTTGCTGTTAGTCTATTTTAGTTCCTTGCTTGTATTTAGGTATTTTTAATTATATATTCTTTATATACTTGGATTATGCCTATTTATTAGTCAATAAAATTTCTTTATTAATTATAAAAAACATATATATATATATATACATAGATATAATGAATCTTTTTAATGTATTTTGTGAGCTTTAGGAGGTAGTGAGATCGCTTTTGCTTCTGCAAGTTACCATAGAGAAGTTATGAGGCCACACATTTAGGATTTCGCCACGTGGTTTCAATTTAACGTTATCATCCAAGACTGTTAATTCGATCCAAGTACTTGATTATACTCTAACCTGTTAATTATCATCCAAGACTGTTAATTATCATCCAATAATTAATGATTTATTATTAATTGATAGCATATATTATTTTATATTTTATATCGTCAATGATAATAAATTAGATGAAAATTACATCCTTGTAGTAAATTTCTGCTAGATTTAACATTTCTAGTAGATGGAAGAGGGAATTGGGAAGTTTTGAAAATTCGAGGGTCTACTTTGATGCAATTAATAGTTTCGGAAGCACATTATGAATTGAGTGAAAGTTTGAGAGGGAAAAGTGTAATTAACCCTTAATTTAATATGTAAAACCTTTCCAAGATGGTCAGTGCTGACTGTTACGCTAAATGAAGGATAGGTATTATACTCTTAATAAAGTTCAATAATTGTATACGTGTTTAACATAACATAGACACAAAAAGAACTTTGCCTATGTGAACATAAGAGGTGGGCATAATTGCTAGCAATATTTTAAGGTTTACTTTTGTAAATGTTCATGAATGCCAGGGTGGAGCACGTGGATTAGTGCAAATAATTGGTAAGTTATCTCGTTAAAATTGGATGAAATCAGATATGTGGTGTTTCTGTTCTTAACATATAAAGTCTTGGTTTAATCTTAGGCTACTATTGACTTTGTTAGGAACTTGAGATACTTATAAAAATTGAAGGTTTAAGTTGAAAAATACCTTCTTGTATACATGAGGATATCAATATTTGACTATAAATTTAATATCTCAATCTAAGTCAGGGATTGTTATATTTATTGTAGATTGTGATATTAAATGTGTAGATTTATTGAATGTAAGTTATTATTTAATTTCATGAATCACTACTACAAAGAGATGTAATGGCTCAATGATAAGGATGCGTTATTTCAAAGGGGATGAGTTTGAAACTCCATGACTACACTTTGATGATTTAATTTTAACAAATAGTATTACTTCTTGATTTTAACATCTCCTTGAAGAAACAACAAATTTCTTCAACAATTTCTACAAAATATGGTCCACATCTCTCTTATTTCAAGGTCAAGAAAAAGGTCAAACCTGGTGCAAAAACAAAGGAATAAATTGATATATATTAATCTTCACGCAATTATAGTACAACCTCATTGAGTATATATGCATGTTACATATGAACTAGCATTTAAGGTATGCCCATGATTAAAGGGATTATAATGGAAAGTATTCAAAAATTCAATCCTCAAGAGAATCAATTATGTGATTACAGTGGAGGACAATATAAGATTGATATCCTTTGGATTAGTCTGACTTTCCTTATATGCAAGCATTCCAGTTGTGAGGCTGCCCTTTAGTTGTGTATGATACCCATAACCAGATGCAGTGGCATCAATCAAGCCTACATTCATGCTAGAATTTGATGCGGACATACCTCTAACATCCCCCCACAAGCGAATGGGTGAGGTGGTCTCTGAGCTTGTCATGTAGCAACAAGAATTGAGTTGAAGTAGGTCCTTTAGTGAAGATGTCAGCCAGTAGATCAATGATGGAGATGTACCGAGTGGTAATGTCTTAGTTGACAATTTTTTCTCTTATGAAATGGTAGTCAACCTTTATGTGTTTGGTTCGGACATGAAAAACTGGGTTTGCGGCCAAGGATAGAGCTCCTTAATTGTCACACCACAATGTAGGAGTCGTGGTGATGGGAATTCGAAGTTCTTGGAGGAGCATTCTGATCTAGTACAACTCAGTGGTGGTGAGGGCAAGGGAGTGATATTCAGCTTTTGTATTGGGCTTGGAAACTACTGATTACTTCTTTGCACTCTAGTTGATTAAGCAAGGCCCAATATAGATGGCATAGCCAATGGTAGATATTTTATCATCAGGATTTTCAGCCCAATCTGAGTCACTGTAGGCATTGAGAGCAAGTGAACCTTGAGTAAACAAAAAACCATGATTGAGCGAGCCTTTGAGGTAGCATAATACTCTTTTTGCTGCTGTCCAGTGGACAATTGTGGGGTTTTACATAAATTGACACAATTGCTTTACAGAAAAACTAATGTTTGGTCTTGTCAGTGTGAGATATTGCAAGGCTAGAGATATAATCGGTCTGGTCCGGTTTTGGACAAAAATTAGGACTGAACCGGTATGTACCGGTTTTGTATTTTTCAAAATTAATTATGCACCAGTTATCCTCCTAAACCGGTACTTCCAGTTTTACCCATTTCCAGTCCGGTCTGGTCTGATTTTCCTTCTTTTAAAAATATAAGTTTGCAAGTTTGTCATTAAAAATCTGTTTATTAAAAAAAAAAAACTGCTTTAAAAAAATTAGTTTTATACTTTTATTAAAAAAAATCTACTTTACTAAAAAAAATCTGCTTTACTAAAGCCAAATACTATATTAGTATTAGTTATAGTGATTTAGTATTACTATATTAATATACTAAATCCCTTATTACATGTTTACTGATGTCTTTGGTATAGGCGAACCTATCCTACCATTTGGTAAAGCAGTGTCGGACAAGGATATCCCCATTCTTTTCATAACTCCATCTCATTATCCAAGGGAGTTTATACCGATAGAAAAAATGGAGAACTAAGGGAATTTTTGTTGGTGTTTGTCCAATTTTGAAGTGATAACATTAGTGAATCATTTGAAAGTTGTCATCAGATCATCAAGAAAATTTTCTGCGATTAATTCAAATTGGTCCCACCATTGAAGGAACCAAAAAGGGAAATGTCCATTGAATTTTTTATCAAAATTAAAGAACCAAGAATGACTCATATCAGAAACTTGGTGGAGCATGAATCGGAACCAAGCTTTAACATAGTCATGGTAATTAAAAGAAATATCAGAATCACCCAATCTTTTTAAAGAAAATGGGTTGGTACCTCATTGTTCTTCTGTAATGAGGGAGAGAATATAAGCACTGTGATAGATCAGTTTGGTTTGATCAGTCTTATCAAAAATGGGTTTTATGAAAAGAGAATTAGTTTGTCAAGATACTTTGGAACGTTTTCAAAAGATAAACCCAAAGATGTTTCAACCAGTGATTTACAACATGAAATTAATTTTATTAAAAAAGAGATAATTGAACTCAAATCTGAGATCAATAATCTTAAATCTAATAATGATATTTTAAAACAAGAAGTTTTAATTTTAAAGGTCGAAAAACAACTTGATCATGACATTCCTTCTGATAATGAGCAAATGAATGATTCAGATAATGATCAAAAAGAAAAGAAATCTTCTGATAACCAAATCTGTTTAATCCATCATATTATTCCTCCTAAATGATTTTTCCGATTCACTATTGTTGTTTGTCATGAATTTTCATTTTCTGTTGTTGCTATGATTGATTCTGGTTCTGATTTGAACTGTATTCAAGAAGGTATAATTCCCAGTAAATATTTTGAAAAATCTGCTGAACGATTATTTTAGGCAAATGGTTCTCGAATGAAAATCAATTATGAGCTAAATACAGCTCATGTTTGCCAAGATAATATTTGTTTTAAAATTCCTTTTGTTTTAGTCCGAAATATGTCTGATAAAGTCATATTAGGAATTCATTTTATTTCCTCTTTATATCATTTTTTGTCTGAAAAAGATGGTATTACTACTAACCCTTTTGGACAAAAAGTCAAATTTAAATTTGCTTCAAAATTTGAAATTGATACTAACAAATTTTTGAAATTTTTACTTTCTGCAAAAAAACAAACATCTGTGTTTCCTTCAACAGGAAATCAAATACAAAAAGATTTCTGAACAATTGTCTAGTACTCTGCTTCAATAAAAAGTCGAGAATTTTAACAAAAAATTGATTTTTGAGATTTGTTCTGATCTTCCCAATGCCTTTTGGTATAGGAAAAAATATGTTATTTCTTTACCTTACATTAAAGGTTTTAATGAAAAATATATTCCAACTAAAACTCGCCTTATTCAAATGAATAGTGAGACTTTAGAATTTTGCAAAAATGAAATCGAAGATTTTCTTCGTAAAAAAATAATTAGACATAGTAAGTCTCCTTGGTCTTTTGCTGCTTTCTACGTCCAGAAAAATGCTGAAATTGAGAGAGGAACCCCTCGTCTAGTTATTAATTACAAATCTTTGAACAAAGTCTTAGAGTGGATTAGGTACCCTATTCTCAATAAGAATGATCTGATTCATAGGTTTTGTGATGCTGTTGTGTTCTCTAAGTTTGACCTTAAGTCAGAATTTTGGCAGATCCAGATTAGTGAGTCAGACAAATACAAAACTGCTTTTGCTACTTCTTTTGGGCATTTCGAATGGAATGTAATGCCCTTTGGCTTCAATAATGAATTCAGCTCTAGTGATTCATAATATCACTCAGAAGCTAAATCCATTGATTCTCCTGATGTTAAGCTTGGTTGCAATTGCAATGATTCTTGTTGCAAATCTTTGAGTAAAACAATTAATGTTTTAACAAAAACTGAAGAATAAGAAAATCTTTTGTTAAATTTGATTTGCCAAATTAATAATCCTGAGCTGAAAGAAGAATATCTTCTTAAACTTAAAAAAACAATGGTTCGTCAAGAATCAGAAACTTCTAAACAAAGGATTAATATTCAAGATACTTTGGAACGTTTTCAAAAAAAAAAAACCTAAAGAAGTTTCAACCAGTGATTTACAACATGAAATTAATTTTATTAAAAAAGAGATAATTGAACTCAAATCCGAGATCAATAATCTTAAATCTGATAATGATATTTTAAAACAATAAGTTTTAATTTTAAAGGTCGAAAAAGAACTTGATCATGACATTCGTTCTGATAATGAGCAAATGAATGATTCAGATAATGGTAAAAAAGAAGAGAAATCTTCTAATAACCAGATCTGTTTAATCAATCATATTATTCCTCCTTAATGGTTTTCCCGAGTCACTATTGTTGTTTGTCATGAATTTTCATTTTCTGTTGTTGCTATGATTGATTCTGGTTCTTATTTGAACTGTATTAAAAAAGGTATAATTCCTAGTAAATATTTTGAAAAATCTGTTGAACGATAATTTTCGAAGTGAATCTGGAAATTTCAATTTTTAATTTAAAATCATGAAAATTCTTTTCAATTAAATCAATTTCCTTTACTTCAGAGGAGTCATCAATAGATGATTCATCTGTAGTTTCAACATGAACAGTTTCTTCTTTATTCAAAGTGCTTGTAGAAGGCTGTTCTTTTTTGAGATCAGCAAGCATTTGATTAATTTTATCCAAAGTCTTGGCCTGTGGTTCTGTAAATTGGATTTTTGGCCTAGCTTATGGTAAAATAATCAAAGGTTTTTCAATTATTTTTGAAATATTTTTAGACTGTTTTTTGGGAAAAATTAAAGGATTTTCATTAGTGTGTAAAATAGGGGTAGAAGCAAAAATAGGTTTTTCTGCCTTCTCTTCGATTCTATCAAGATGTTGTCCAATAGTATGTAAAGCAAGATTTACAAAATTATTTTGTAAAATAATCTTTTTTGTTTCTTTAGAAACATCTTTGGACTCAGTTTCAGGAATCTTGAAAGGAGAAGCAGTTACTTCAGCCCCTTTATGGGTAATCAAAACAGTTTCTAAAGGTGGGTGGCTAGTTTTAACCTCTCCATCTTCTGTGACGAAATTAGTTTTAACAACATTTAAATTATTTTTTGAAATATAATAATTTTCAACAAAATCAAAGAAAAGAATGTGTTTTTGGAGCTTATTCATTTTTTCTTTCCATTTTCGTTTAACACGAAAATTTTCAGAATCAGAAAAATTCACATGGTAAGTTTTTCGCTTATCATGGTTTTCTTTTGATTTATATTCATTGACAAGAGCAATTAAATCATATTGAAAATGTCTATTTAACACAGTAAGACTATGATAAATTGGCGGAATAGAAGCAGCCATATCTGAAACTGTAGGAGACAAAGATGAAGTATCTTTGTCTTTATTAGCTTCTTCCTTTATAGACTTATCCTTGGCTGTCTGAACATCCTTAGCAAAGTAATAAGCAGAAGTAATTTGAGAAGACGTTGTGAGTCCTGTCAATTTTAAATCGGGATTAATGGGTAAATCAAGATTTGGTTGGGCTGTCTTGGCTGAATCTTCCAGAAATTGTTGGAGTTTTTTTATCTCTCCTAATTGGAATCTCAGAAGTAGAACCAATAAAAGAAGATCTAGACCCCGCAAAAGAATTTCTTCTTAAGTTTGGAGTACTAGTCTGGTCAAAACTAATTTTAACAGTTCCATCCAAAAATTGTTGAATGTAATCTAAGTTACAATCAGTGAGAATATTTTTGGCAGGAGGAACTTCATTTTCTAAAATCCATTCATTAGGAAGAATAGCATCTTTCCATAAAATCAATTTTGGACATCTATTAGTATTAGTTATATGTTAGTATTAGTTATAGTGATTTAGTATAACTATATTAGTATAAGTATAACTATAGTCTATATTAGTATAACTACTAATGGCCTATGTACTTATCAAAATTTAGTAATAATATTTGAGTAATTTTCTTTCTTTTTATATATTATATATAAAACTTATATACAAAAATATTTTGTATAATATTATTTTTGTATAAAACTTATATATAGAAAATATTTTTTTTTAATTTTTTTTTCAACCGGTCCGGTCCTGGAAACCACGAAACCGGAACTAGATCGGGTTCGACTTGTTTGTGCAAGTAAAGAACCAGTTTCGGACCAAAAAACCGGCCCAACGGGTCCGGTCCAAACTTACACCCCTATGCAAGGCACCAACAAGTTGCCTATACTCAGTATCATTTTTGAGGTGGTCTCCATTATGTTGGGAGAGTTGAGTTCCTACTAGAATGGGTGTCTTTGCTAGCTTGGCTTCTTTCATCTTGAACTGGGTAAGAAGATCTAAGGTGTACCTAGATTGAGATAGCAATATGCCATTGGACAGAGGCAGAGCATGAATGCCAAGGAAAACGTTGATGGGACCAATATCTTTCATAGCAAAGCTACTCTTAAGGCAATTGATCAAGTTGGTCATGGCAGAGATATTGTTCCCTGTGAGGGTGATATCATCTATATAGATGAAAAGAAACATGTGAACATTAGAGTGATGAAAAATAAAAAGGGAGTAATCCACTTTGGATTCATGGAAGCTGAGAACATGGAGTGTGGTAGCAAGCTTATAGAACCAAGCCCAAGGGGCCTGTTTAAGGCCATAGATAGATTTTTAAAACTTGTAAACACGGTTGGGATAATGTATGTCAACAAAACCAGACGACTGCTCCATGTAGACCTCTTCTTCAAGAATGTCATGAAGGAAAGCATTAGAGACATCAAGTTGTCTCAAATGCCATTTGAAGTGTACAACAATGGCCAATATGGTTCTGATGGTGGAAGTTTTTACTACTGGACTGAATGTTTCAGTGTAGTCTATTCCATCTTTTTGTTCATACCCCTTGGCTAAGAGTCTTGCTTTAAATCCGTCAAGGGACCCGCAACCTTTTCACTTAATTTTGAACACCCACTTGTTGTGGATTATGTTTTTGTGAGAGGGTCTTAGGCACAAAGTCCAGGTGTGGTTGGTCTGGAGAGCTTCAAACTCTTCTTTCATGGCTTAAGTCCATTGGGGAGATTTGATGGCCCCTAAGAAAAGGAGGGTGTAGCTAGAAGAGTAGTGTTAGAGGCCATGGAGTGCAAGGCCATTAGAGGATGTTTAGTAGTTGAGTAAAGATTGTAGTCTGAAAATTTTTTGGGTCTACGAGGCCATCCATGGACCTGGTGGTCATTGGATGTCTAATGGTTGAAGGTTAGGAGAAGGTGCAGTAGAGGCTATTGGCTCCTCTGCTATGGTGGCTATTAAGGGTGGTTCTAAATTGGAAGTAGAAGAGAAATTGTCTTGGGGTGGAGGAGAGTTGGATGCAGCAAGTGAAAGGTCAGTGTTGAGTGAAGTATCAGAGCCTTATGATGTTGAAGTGAGGTGTAAAGGTGAGCTGACAACCAGTGTTTGTGAAGTACTAACCTGCAGAGGAGGTAGATCTCTTACAAAGGACACTAGTAGAGAGGAATTCCAATCTTGAGCTGAGCAAGGAATGAATGCTCATCAAATACTACATTTTAATTGATGATAATTTTTCCAAACATTGGATCAAGGCACCTATAACCTCGGTAGATGGAACAATAACCTAAGAAGATACATCTCCTAGGCCTGAGTTTGTGAGTGTTGTAGGGCTTAAGAAGAGGGTAATAGGTACAACCAAAGACATTTAGTGAAGACTAGTCAGGAGCCTTGTGGAGTAGTTTGAAGTAGACATTCATTACTCAATATTGGACTGGGAAGACGATTTATGAGATACACAAAGGTGTTAAAAGCATCAACCCAATAGGTGTTTGGAAGTTTAGATTGTACTAGAAGAGCAAGTCACATTTTGACTATATGTTTGTGTTTTCTCTTAGCAAGCTCATTTTGTTGAGCAATGTATGGGAAAGAAATGAGATGAGTTATACCATTGGAAGCAATGAAGCTTTTGAATTGAGTGGAGATGAATTCACCTCCACCATCTGATTGAAAAGCTTTGATTTTCTTGGACAACATGTTTTTAGCTAGGCACTTGAATTTGACAAAACACTCGAATGTTTCAGATTTAGTTCTAAGAGGATAAATCCAAGTGAATCTTGAGAAATTATCAATGAACATTACATAGTATTTAAAACTAGTAGTAGAAATAATAGAAGAAGTCCATAAATCAGAATGTCTTATTTCCAAGGGCTCCATGGTTACATTATTAGAAACTGAAAATGGGAGAGTTTTGGCCTTGGCCAATTGACAAGCCTCACAAATTGCTACATGCTTAGAAGACTCAATAACAGGAAGTTGTGCATATTTTTCAATTTCTCTAATATTGGAGGTGCTGGATGCCTTAACCTACAGTGCTAGGCAGTGGCATTGGCTGAGACTCCAAGAAAAGCAGTAAATTTCTTGGCTTTATTGGCTAGCTAGGAAAGAAATGTATGGTAGAGTCCATCTCTACTTTGTCCTTGCATAAGAATCCGTCCTATGAGGTTGTCCTTCACAAATAAATGAGTGTCAGTTGGCTTAAACGAGCAATTGTTATCAGCACAAAACTTTTGAATTGAAAGTAAATTGGCTGTTGCACTTGGACAGTGAAGAATATGATTAAGTTTGAAAGGTTTGTGAGAGTAAAAGAAGGTTGAGGAACCAATATTTAGAATTGATAAACCTAAATCATTTCCCACAGCTACTTCTTCATCACCCTTGAATTGCTCTTGGAAGGTGAGATTCTCCAAGGCAGCAGTGACATGGTTATTAGCTCCACTGTCAGCAAAGCAGGGTTGTTCATCAAAGTCAACATCAACTAAGTTGGTTCTTGCAGCCATTGCTACCAACTGAGATGGAGGATGCCTTCCTTGATAGGAGAAGTTCATCCTTTGGAAGTTGTCTAAGGCTTGGTAACCTATTTTCCCAAAGATTTGGCAAGGTGCTTTGTGAAGGTTGGACTAATTTGATTCAGCTTTGGAAGAGTCCCTATGTCCTTCTGGTTTCTTGGATTGATAGTTGTTCCTTTGTTGTCTAGGGTTCTTCCCTTTGTAATTAGAGGACTTAGGCTTTTGAGAATAAAGTGCAAATTTGCTTGACTCAGAGGGTTGATGTTGGTGTTGGATTCTAAGGAGAATCTCATGGAAGTCTTCAAAGGACATCACAGAGTCTTGGATAGCAAAATGGAGAAAGGTGATGAAAGTTGTGTAAGTTGGGTTGAGACCTCCCAAGATGTAGGAGATGAGGTTGTCATCATCCACTGCCTTTCCTGCTATTGTGAATTGGTCAGCTAAGATCATGACTTGACGAAGATATTGAGTACAAGTTTGTGATCCTTGACTCAAGGATTGAGGTTGTCGCTTCAAGTAGGCCATTCTGGATGTGGATTCTTAGGCAAATTGAGTTGCCAAAGAGGTCCACACTTGCATGGAGGTATGTAAACCATAGACAGGTGACAAAATATCGTCGAACAAGGTGGTGTTGAATCAGCTGAGAAGGTATCGATCATTCTTCTGCCACAATAAGAAATTGGGATTATCTCTGTAGACAAGTTCCCTGAATCATCAAGGAGGAATTTTGGTGGGAATGGCTCAGTGCGATCAACTATGCCCATAAGATCATGGCTGTGCAACGCAAGAAAAAACTGTGATACCTAGTTGAGATAGTTATTACTATCCAGTTTGACGGAAATAAAATTAGTAATGCTAGGCAGGGATAGAGACAAGTGATTAGAGAAAGACATAGTAGTAGTTTGGATCAAAGGATCAAATAGGTGTTTACCCCTGAAGGGCTCTGATACCGTGCAAAAATAAAGGAAGAAACTGATATATATATATATATATATATATATATAATCTTCACACCATTATAGTACAACCTCATTGAATATATATACATGTTACATATGAACTAACATTTAAGGTATGCCCATGATTAAAGGAATTACAATGGAAAGTATTCAAATATTCAATCCTCAAGAGAATCAATTATGTGACTATAGTGGATGACAAGTATAAGATTGATGTCCTTTGCATTGGACTGACTTTATTTATATGCAAGCATTCCAATTGTGAGGCTACTCTCCAGTTGTGTATTATAGAATCTAATGTTGATATACCTCTAACACCTGGGACGGGAGGCTTGGACAAGGCAATGACCAAAGTTAAGATCATACAACATATTTCATAGAGCTCAAACCTGGAATGGGAGGCTTCAAAAGGATGGCGGTCGGAGCTAGCCTCGGAGAGAGAGAGTCCAGATGGGAAAAAGGTTTCATGCGATATGCTTTATGTTCTTCTCCAAATATATGTAAATGATTGTGTGCATCCAAGTTTATTTGAAGCTAAATAGACTAATGATGTGCCATCATTTTATTGGCTAGTGGAAAACCGGCTTTTACACCAAGATCGGATGAAAGATGCCAAAAAAAAAAATCCAAATTTAAACTCCCTGCCTAGGTACCATACCCATATCGCGTCCAAATAGGTGGATAAAAAAATCTGATTATCATTCCAGATAAAACCGGGTTGACATAAAAAGTACAGGCACCACCACAATAAAACCATCTCTAACAGCATATTCAAAAGTAAGTTTTGGGACAATTCACTCTTATTTTTTCTACCATGCACCTACAGGTGAAAGAAAATAGTGGACATCAAGTACTGGATACATATGTTCTAACTTGATGCAAACAAATGGGGTTCCTAGAGTTTATGATCAGATATATAGTGGTATACTCATTTGTCTATTATTATTATTTATTTTTTTATGCTACCTTTGATTCATATTAATACAATAATACCTGATTTGTTTTAACAGGCTAATTTCTTAAGTTCTGGATCTTAAGTATTTTGTACACTTACAAAAATGGCTGCCACTTCAAGATCAAGGCCATTGGCTTGCTTGTAAGACCATGGACATGGAGCAGCCTGGCCTTCATAGAGCTAGAGAAGTAGTAGTCCCAAAAGGATTTATAAACCTTGTGTGAAGCTGGGAATGAGAACTAAAATAAAATTGAGATTGGTGATGAAAGGGTACATGTGGGAGGGTGAAGTGAAGATAGTGGTGGTGAAAGATATGAAATCTTAGAGAAGGACAAGAGGTTCGTGGAATGCTGGTTTGGCTAGCAACAAGACCTTAAGCGATTCATTTCTATAGAGCCGTGGAATACTTCATTGTTATTAATATAATATTTTGTGTTTTGTAATGTAATGTATAAATACCAAACAATGTAATATGTAGTTAATTGTATTGTGTGTTGCTTGCATATAGTTAAAAAGGTAATTAGTTGTTTCTAACTTTAGTTATTTTTTATATAAAATTTAGCTTTTCATTTTGATATATTTTTATTATTATGGATCATGTTCAATACATTAATATTATGCTTTTCAACATTAATTTTTTCTTAAAAGAAATCTAATACATATAAGTTTTTATTAAAAAAAAAAAAAAGCTACGTACAATTCGGAACTTGGGTTTCAAGGTTTCAAAACCCAGTTTCATCAGTCCGGATCATAACCCAGGTTAATCCAAGCTGGGTTCTAGCCTGGATTTGAAACCGGATCTAGTTCTAGGTATTCCCAGGCACCCAAACTGGAACCCCAGGTTTCTTCCATATTACCTAAAGAAGCATCAGATTATTAGTAGGTAAGTGTCATGTGTTGGGAAGTAATGGTTGAAAGGGAGTTGGGGTGCTGATATGATCATGAGAAGAAATGCAGGGAAGGATGGTAGTTTAGTTCATTAAAAGTGGAAGTGCTACGGTGTCATATGTGTTTAAAGGAATGTTGTCGTTTTAATAAGAGTTGTTGTGCTGTAAATAGAATAAGTGATACGATGTCGTTCAATATAATTTCAGCAAGCATCTTAATATGATATGATGTCGTATGGATGTGAGGAATGTATAAAAGCATAACTGAAGAGGATGAATAACAACGAAGAATATAAAATTTTATTCTCTTTCTCTCTCTCTCTTTCATCTTCTTGGAGACTGACTATCTCGAATACAGTCATTGGTAAGAAGGGTCCATTACAGTTGGTACCAAGAGCCAGTATTATGGCAGAGGGAACAAGGTCTTATGCATAGGTTCTTGATTCTGTGAACTAGTTGAGGTAGCAACAGGAGTGGCAACAGAAGCAATTGGAAGATACGATTGCCACAACAAGAAAATGCTCATGTGCATAGAGAAAATCAAGAAAAAAGATTTAATGAAATGGTTCAACAGATTTCAAGGATTTCACTTAATGAGTATGTGGGTAATGATTAGGTGGGAAGGAATTTTCAAGAAGCCCAAACTTTTTCTTGAAATGTTGATATGAATGAGGGTGTAGGCGAAATTAGTCATCGCGAAGGTGACAGAGGTCTTCTTAGGGGCATTAAACTTGAATTTCCAAGGTTTGAAGGCAAGAATCTAGTAACGTGGATCTATTGGACAAATCAAGATTTCATATATCACCAAGTTCCTCCTGGGCAAAGGATCTTCATAGCATAATTTCAAATGGATGAGGAAGCGTTGGTGTGGTTCCGAGATGCCAGTGAAGCAGGAACTTTCCATTCGTGGGAGGAATTTGTTTAGGTTGTTCAATTAAGGTTTGGATCATCTCTATATGATGATCCTATGGAGGCACTCACTGGGCTTAAATAGGTTGGTTATGTGACTGCATATAAAGTTGAGTTTGAACTTCTTTTCAATAGAATTTGTGGCATATTTGGAAAGAACAAATTAAGTTGTTTCTTGAGTCGGCTAAGGAATGAGATAAGACTCTGTGTTAGAATGTTAGCTCTCACGAATTTGAATGATGCATTTGGATTGGCCAAGATCCAAGAACTATATGTTTGGAGTACAAGAAAAGCATGGAAGAATGGGTCTTTTGACTTGAGTTATCAATCATCAGGGATGAATTTGAATAGACCTGCCCAAGCTCCTTCTATTTTGGGTACTCCTAAGGTACAACCTGCTACTAAAGTATCTTATCAGAGAGTCTCAAAAGCATAGATGCAAGACAGAAGGAAAATGGGGCTTTGCTATTTTTATGAGGAGAAGTGGCACAAAGGCCATAAGTGCCTTAAGCCAAAGCTATATGTACTCAAAAGGAATGGATTTGATTGAGGTTGAGCCATTGGAGCTAGAAGCTGATGTTGAATAGTTGACAGATTTTGGGGAAGCTAATGTACAAGATTGTGCTGAAGTTGCATCAAATTCAGTACAAGCATTGGTAGCAGCACCAAGCCCAAAGACTATGAGAATTCTTGGACAGATAAATAAAAGAAGAGTAACTGTGTTGGTGGATACTAGTATTACCCACAATTTTTTGGATACCACAATAGCATTAAAATGTGGGTTATCTGTGCAGAAGTCTCAGCCTACGCAGGTGAGAATTGCAAATGGTGATGTAGTGAGGAGTGAAGGGAAGTGCAATGATGTTGCTTTGCACATACAAGGTAGGACTTTTGTAATTGATTTATTGACTCTAGAATTGGGAGGTTGTGATTTGGTGTTGGGGGTGCAGTGGCTTTTGTCACTAGGACCTATTCTTTGGGACTTTGGTAAGCTACATATGCATTTTACATATAAAGGTAGTTTGATATTTTTGAATGCATTATTCTCTATACCTAGCAATTTAATTGATGATGTTGAAATTGCTAAACTCTCTACAGTGGAGCATAGATGGTTATTATTACTAGTAATGTCTATTCAGTCTCAAGAGGTGTTGCAAGATGTACCTCGGGATATCTTGAATCTGTTAAACATATTCCAAAAGGTTTTTGATGAGCCAAGAGGCCTACCACCATAGAGGTCTCATGATCATCAAGTTCCTCTAAAGAAAGAGACAGTACCAATTAGTGTCAGACCATATATATATCTGTACAAAAAATTAAAATTGAAAAGATAGTTAAAGAATTGCTGGAATCTAGTGTAATTCGAACAAGCCAATCCCCTTTCTCTTCACCTATGATTTTGGTTAGAAAAATAGATGGCTATTTGAGGATGTGTATAGATTATAGGGTACTGAATGAAGCTACAGTGAAGGATAAGTACCCTAAACCTGTTGTAGATGAATTACTCGATGAGCTTATTGGTTTAGCTGTCTTTTCTAAGCTTGATCTCAAATCAGGCTACCATCAAATTAGAATGAAGGAAGAATATATTTCTAAGATAGCATTTAGAACATGTGAGGTTGATTATGAGTTCCATGTAATGCCCTTTGGACTCACTAATGCACCATCCATTTTTCAGGATCTTATGAATGATGTGTTCAGACCCTTCTTGAGGACGTTTGTCATTGTTTTTTTCGATGATATATTGGTTTATAGCAAGGATTTTCAATCTCATTTTGGGCATTTGGCTGCTGTGTTACTCACTTTAGAGAGTCACCAGTTGTATGCTAAGAGGTCTAAATGCCACTTTGTATGTGCTGAGATTGAGTACTTGGATCATCTTATATCCAAAGAGGGGGTGAAGGTAGACCAAAGAAGTTGAACTCCATGATCAGTTGGCCAGTTCCCAAGTTTGTGAAAGCATTGAGGGGGTTTTTTGGGGCTGACTAGGTACTACAGAAAGTTCATAAGGAATTATGGCATGATAGCTGCCCCATTAACAGCCTTATTGAAGAATGATGCCTTTGTATGAAATGGTGAAGCAACTAAGGCATTTGAACAACTTAAGCAAGTTGTGACCAGCCCACCAGTTTTGTCATTACCTGATTTTACTCAAACATTTATAATTAAATGTGATGCTTGTCTTAATGGTGTGAGAGCTGTGTTGATGTAGGGACAAAGACCTTTGGCTTTTTTGATTCAAGCATTGAAGGGGAAGAATTTGCAACTTTCAACATAGGAGAAAGAGTTTTTAGCCTTGGTGGTAGCAGTCAAGAAATAGAGGCCTTACCTGCTTGGAGGCTCTTTCATTGTTAAAACTATCACAGCTTGAAGTATCTGTTGGAGCAAAAAGCTGCCACACCTGCTCAACAGAAGTGGCTGTCAAAACTATTGGGTATGATTTTTGTATTCAGTACAAGAAAGAGGTAGAAAACAAGGTGGGAGATGCCTTGTCCAAGAAAGAAAGAGATGAAAGTGATGGGGTCTTATCACCACTTGGCTGGAAGAAATTAAAAAGAGTTATGAAGAGGGTTAGGCAGTTCAGAAACAGATAGCTGCTTTGCAGCAAGATCCCTCCACAAGTAAAACTTTTTCCGTGAGATGTGGTGTATTGTTTAAAAAGGGAAGGATTTACATCCCTAATTGTGAAGAGTTGAAAGCTAAGATACTACATTTTGTACATGCTAGCCCTGTTGTAGGTCACTCAGGATTGCACAAGTCCTTACATAGAGCTAGACCAGATTTTTATTGACCTAGTATGAAGACTGAAGCCAAGAGGTTTATTAATGAATGTAAGGTATGTCAGAGGAACAAGGTTGAGAATGTGCATCCAATTGGGTTGTTGCAACCTTTACCAATTCTTTAGCAAGTTTTGACAGATATATTAATGGATTTTATGGAGGGTTTGCCCATCTCAAAGGGCTATTCTATCATCATGGTGGTGGCTAACAGGCTGTCCAAGTATGCTCATTTCCTGGCTTTGAAGCATCCAAAGCGGCTTTCTTATTTCTAGATAATATTTTTTAGGCTACATGACATGCCTAAGACTATTGTATCTGACAGAGGCTCTACTTTCACTAGTTCCTTTTGGAGGAAATTCTTTAAGTTGCAAGGGTTAATCTTTCCTATTCCTCGTCTTACCATCCTCAGAGTGATGGTCAGACTCAGGCTGTAAATAAGTGTTTGGAACACTTTCTGAGGTGTTTTTCAATCGACAAACCAAGATTGTGGGTTGAATGGTTACCTTTGGCAGAATGGTGGTAGAATACCACCTTTCATGAGTCTACCAAACTTACACCATATGAGGTTGTGTATGGTATACCACCTACTCGATTACAAGCATACATTCCAAGACTTTCTCCTAATCAAGTTGTTGAAGAGTTGCTAAAGACTTGTGAGCAGATATTGGATACATTGAAGAATAATTTGGTGGTGGCACTGGAAAGGATGAAACTACTATTTGATAGACAGCACACTGAGAGAGTATTTGCAGTAGGGGATTGGGTTTATTTAAGGCTTCAGCCTTATAGATAGAGGTCGTTAGTAGTAAGAAGAAATCTGAAGTTGTCACCTAGATGTTTTGGTCCATTTCAAATAGTCGATAGAATTGGCCAAGTGGCCTATAAATTGAATCTTCCTCCACCCCAGTTGCATCTTGTTTTTCATGTTTCATGTTTAAAGAAGAAGGTAGGCCAGCATGTTTCTCCACTTTCCACCTTGCCTTCAGTAGATCTTCATGGTGTGATTCTGCTTGAGCCTCAGGCAATCTTTCAACGCTGCAGTAGGAAAGTTTATAATAAAGTTAGGGTTGAGGTTTTGGTGCAATGGCAAGGCGTTGATGCAGAAGAAGCCACTTGGGAATCTTATTGGCAGCTTAAGGAAAGATTTTCCCACCTTGTGGGTAAGGTGATTTGAAAAAAAGGGATATGTCATGTGTTGGGAAGTAATGGCAAAAAAGGAGTTGGGGTGCTGATATGATCGTGAGAAGAAATGCAGGGAGAAGGATAGTAGTTTAGTTCGTTAAAAGTGTAAGTGCTACGGCGTCGTACATGTTTAAAGGAATGTTGTCGTTTTAATAAGAGTTGTTGTATTGTAAATAGAATAAGTGATACGCAGTCATTCAATGCAATTTCAGCAAGTATCTTAATATGATAGATGTCTTATGGATGTGAGGAATGTATAAAAGCATAACTAAAGAGGATGAATAATAATGAAGAATATTCAGTTCTATTCTCTTTCTCTCTCTTAATTCTCTCTATCTCTCTCTCATCTTCTTGGAGACTAACTATCTCAAATACAGTCATTGGTAAGAAGGGTCCATTACAGTAAGTGGAAAAAAACAATCTCCAATAATTTGATGCGTGCGACATCAAAGAATGATAAAATATAATAATTAAAAAGGCTTATGAATATCACTTCTCTAATGTTTTTATAAGTTTATCTGCTGAGAACATCGACAGAGATGCATATTTACATGGTCAACGCATCTTTTACTGTGTCACATCCAAAACATTTGGCACTCTGTCGTTCCTTCAGTTGGAGAGTTTCAGCTATAGAGATTGGCATATTTAAATATGGCACATGAAAATATCTTTGTTCATCGCATGGTCCTGCATATGTGCAAGAGTGATGCATTTATTTGAAGTTTCTTCATAGCATATGTGATGCAAAGGATCACATTGCTGGTCTAACAGGAGCTCCACCCAGACCTCCAGCATTAAATGAATGGAATTCCAACTTAGTCTACTTAAATTCTTCCTCTCACAAGTGGTGTTGCTTCAACGCATTAAAATTGCCAACGGAGTCACTGCACCCTTTAAAGCATTAGACCATAGAAGAAGTCATGTTCAAATCCCAACTTCTGAAATCCCAATCCTAGAAGTGCACTGGCATAAAAAATGTGAATTTTCTGTTTGAGAAGGCGACAAATTCCTGGCCACAATAAAATCAGAAAATGTTTTAGAATTTGTTTTACACAAAATTCAGCCTGTAGCTTGTGTTGCTTGAGAAACAATGAACTAGATCAGCAAATAAGAACTACCCATTAAAATTAAGACGTTCATAATTCCTTACCTCTGTTCTGTGCATATTCTTGTGATCTCACATACGTCCTGGTTAATTCTTCTGGATGTGGATTAACCATAAATAGGGCCATATGTGATTTCAATTTTTGTGGGCCACGTTCTCTTCCTGTCATCGAGCTTTGAGATGAGGTATCCAAGTCTTCCCCCATACCATCTTCCACATCTGCTCCTGTTGGCACTTTTTGACAGTGTGGTTCTAGTTCCAGGGAGGAGAATGCGATGCCAGGCTCTTCTTTTGGGTTACCAATACTAAAATCTAAATCACATAGCATGAAAGAAGCGTCACACTCATTATCTATTATTGATGGACCATGCACCAAATCTTGTGTTTGTACAGTCAAGTCACCATCAAGTTTATGCAATAGACAACCCGAACCTGATCTTGAGTCCTTACTGAGACAATCCTCAAAAAGTGGTTGAGGTTTGTTGATCACCTCTTCTAACACAGACCTTTTAAATCCCTCAACATCAGCTTGTTTATCCAACATTTTATGGTAAACGATCTTATTTATTTTAAAGCTACAAGTACCCTTTGTCTCATCCTTTAACTTACTTTCTTTCTTCTGCCCATAAGACCTACATTTCTTCTCTGGAATGGGAGTAGCTAGAACCCTTTTACCCCCACTAAAATCAGTAATGACGAAAGGTTCCTTTTTATGTAAATGAAGCCAATTTTCAACATTCAGAAACCTTGTGGAGCTATATTTACTTTCCAGTCTATTTCCATATTGTTCACTGTGACTAATGTGAGCGTTTTGATTAATAGAATTCCCTCGTGATGTTTCCTGTTCTGAGGAGACAACCCCTTCAATATCACATTCAGATGTGTCTTGACTGTACTCTGTTTCAATATCTGCACTACCTTTCATGTTAAAAGCCAACAAACAGCTACTTCTCCATGTATCGAACTCTGAGCTGTGGTCTGACTTACACTTTACAGGGAAAGTCACCGACTCAGCGCGATGAGATAATGGCCTTCTTCTTCTTGCATGAAATTCTTGTTTATCTTCTGAATTCGGTTTATCTATTCCAGATTTTCTTCTGCTGCAAATAGTTGGCCTCATAAACCTTGGCAACAGTGACATTTGACCTATGGGTACATCACTAGTCTTGTTCCTTAAAATTTCAAGATTAGGTTGGGGCAGTCCAGAAGTTAAATGGGGAGCATTTAGGTCCTGACTGGAAATTGTTCCTCTCCTTGCTAGTGTGTCTAATTTCTCATTTAACTTCTCAATGTTTCTCTTGATATTTCGACGCTCTTCCTCAATGATTTTTATCTTTTGCTGCAGATTCATCATTGTAACTCCCCTCTGGTTCCTCTTTTCCTGCTTTTGAAATTTCACCTTAGAGGTCATATCGAATTGCAAAATATCAAAATGCATAAGAGAAAGAAATATTAAGCATAAGTTGAGTTGATGGGAATAGCAATTTTTGCCAACTAACCAGGTAATGCACCACACTTGTTAGTCATTGGAACTGTCTTTTTCTTGAGTATCAACATTGAGCTATAATTACTCAAAGCCGTATTGGATCTACTTTTATGCACCAAATGCTTAGTCTAACTTAATAATCCTGTAGTGTATCCACCGCAGATATCTTAAATAGTGCATCTTTTTCAGGAACTGTTATTTGTGGGATAGTAACAATATATTAACTAGAATATCGATATAATTAAGGTCTGATCTGAACTTTTTATGATGTGTTTGCTTTTTTCTTACATTTTATTTATCATATTTGCTGTTCTATATTTACCGAATTTCTCATATATCTTTCAGGTTGCTTTTTCAATCATAAAGGCTCTAGTATGTTAATTTATATATACAGCATAAATGATTGAAACAGGAACTCACGATGTTAAAATGAGCTCATTTCAGGTAGAAGAGACCACAAAGATAGATCTCTCTTTTCGGGTAAGAGAAAGACCACAATTGTTTATTAAATTCATCTCATATATTTTATTAATGACCTAAGGCTCTTTGAATAGAGTTTGAAGCTCGTACTCAATAATAATCACCATAGGACTCATTATTCAAATTAAAACATTATTAATTAGACTCCTAACATGACTAGAGCTATGGTTCTTTATTGAAAATAAACTTCAAGGCGGTGGAGGACTAGCTGAGACGACAAAACAATAAAGTAAACTACAAACGCAAACCAACTTTAAAAGTAAACAAACTTCTAATAAGCTAACATTCCTCATATTGGTGCGTGGAAGCTGGACTCCTTTTATTATAGTGCCCTACTACCACATGCACTTTGATTAGACCACTTGACCACATAATACTCCTAGTTCATGAACTCTATCATTCCTCCCCTTCCAAAAGAATCTTGTCCTCAAGGTTCAAAGATGGAAATCGAATGGCTGTCATCCCCTTTCCAATAATTTTTTCTCCAATCACATTCTCTTCCTCGATAAGGAATACCCAAGGATGAGGCTTGTTACATTTACGCCCTGGCGTGAACCATTCATTACAATTGAAACATAGTCCTTTTTCATGCCACTTTTGCATCTCGTCCCATGAGAAAAGGATATCTGAAACTGAAAGTCTTTTGACCGAAAAGTTACCAATAGAATAGGCTTTAGAGTCGCTCTTTCCAAATAGCTCAAGTAGCCCTTTATAGAAACCGAACGAAAAGGAGCTCTCAGATTCACACACAGCCTTATCCTATGAGTGATAGTCACTTGAATGTAGTAGTTTGATCAATAGAATGCACCACCCAATTACTCTGTTTGCTTAATTTATCATCACATCCGCAGTAAATTAATGGTGTCCTTCAAGGATTTTGGCTTAAACATTAGGATCTCCTCTGCAATCTCGTCCTTCAAGCCACCTACAAAAGTCCTAATTAATGCCTTTTGGATCTCCTTGTATGTGGACATGGCTCCTATACCAGTTGATGGAACCGGGAACTCATGATGGTAAAAATATGCTCCTTTTGGGTAGAAGACACCACGAAGATAAATCTCTTTTCAGGTAAGAGAAAGACCACAATTGTTTATTAAAATTCTTCTCATGTGCCCTACTACCACTTGGACTTAGATTAGATCACTTAACCACATAC
This sequence comes from Cyclocarya paliurus, assembly GCA_029856935.1. NCBI lineage: Eukaryota > Viridiplantae > Streptophyta > Magnoliopsida > Fagales > Juglandaceae > Cyclocarya > Cyclocarya paliurus. Next base: position 162,901 of record CM056956.1, on the reverse strand, counting down.
ACTCCTACTTGATGAACTCCATCATTAAACTTATCAAACACAAACTCATTACTACCTTCTCTTTATGTTAGAGAAATCAAAATATCAACTATGCAACTGTTGACTAGGTCCATATAATTTAAATTTGGATCCCTTTTAATAGTTTAGTCTGTATTGTGCCAGTTTCTATACTTGGACAAGAAGCATTACAATGTTACTTGAATATAAATGTTAGAAACACAATGTTAGATTCACTTACAGTTGAATCCTCAGTCCCCAGATGAATGCTTCTAGCCCTTGTAGCGAAATTTAAAGAACATATTGTCTCGCACAGATCTTCTTCTTTGGGACTAACATGAACAAGCATCAGTGTTTTTGAACTCCCTCCTGGAGTTAAGAAGATGTTGAATTAAGGCAAGAGAATTTTTTTATCAATGTGATAAGATAAATAAGAACAATCGTATGCATGCCAGAGGCACTGATAAGAGTGGAACAAACCCAAGGAAATATCCATGCTCTCTTCCTCGCCACTAGATATATGGAATCAGTTACCCATCTCATACCATGGATAAGGTAAAGGTAGGGAGTAGGCTCTTTAAGGCCTCTGCTGGTCTCTCTCACCTTTAACTTCATCATATGATATTATACTAGACATATATTACAATTATGACAGGTAATGAAGAGGTCAATGAGGAAAAGTAATTACCGAGGGAATCCTTAAGAACTTGTGTCAGCTTGCTATTCCTGTCAGAAATAAAAGAAAGTTCTCATTAGGCTTTCATTTTTGTAATGCTAGAGAAGCCCCCTAAATATCCGATCATCATTGAAAATTATAAAACGGAACTGATGAATCATCACTATATATTTTCGGAAACTGAAAGTCGTTAGTCAATTAATCTTATTGACCAAGAAGGGGCCGACAAAAAAAAAAAAAAAGTGGAATTTGATTGAAATTCCTTGCATGGCTTGTCTCAAAACCTACTTTGCTTGAGCTAACTTTGATGGCTATCCAATGTTCTATGAGAACCTTTTTTCTCATTTATGTCAGGGACTGTTATGGATCTAGTTAGAGATAGATGACAGAGAATTAGAGAATGAATAAGTGTGTAACCAACCCCAACTCGTTAAGGAATAAAGCTTTGTTGACTTGAGTGCCCTATTACCTATAAGGTACATGGAACTTTTTTCTTTGAAGGGCATTGATGACATCCCCAAGAGCAGAAAGTGATAAGTTGATGGCTTTTCCTTCTTCAAGTCTTCTACCCCATGCCTTCGTCTTCAGTACACGCTCACTTCCGCCAAGGTCAATAAACCAAACTTTGTTCGTCTCCCTTTGCCTCTCAGGAGCATCGAAAGATGTGATTGATAGGCGAATCAAGCTATAAAAGAAAGTAACAGAGATGACAAACTGAGAACAGAATATTATTAATTCTCACTGATCAGTTTCTAAAATTACTGGTTAGCTCAAAGCAGATTTATGGTTTTCAAGCTTTGCTCTTGCTCCTGCAGAACTAAGTTCAGTATTTTGGGGCTCTTCATTAAAAAAATATATATATATGAAGAAGGTTCTTTAAATTATACTAAGAAAAAGAACTTACCTGTGTGATCTGCTGGAACTCGTGTTACAATTTGTTGAGGCAGTTGATCGGGACTGGCATCCTAGTTTATACAGCCTCAATGCTTGGTTGAAGTCACTCACTTGGAAGGCCATAAGATTGTCTATTTCAATGCCACCCTTCGGATCTGTTTTGATTGAAAGGCTGCATAGAATGTATGAAATTATGTCCGTAAGCACTGCCTTAACACATCTAAGAACTAGAAACTCAGAGGGCCCATGAGTATTATTTCCCATTAACCTATTTATCATATTCATGGTGAAAATGAGAGGCCCAATTCAGTTTTAAGTCTCAAATTTAGTTTCAAGTACTTGAGAATCATACTGCACATATAGTAAAAATACATGGCATTGTCTCCTCTAGAGTTCGTGATAATGAGGTTTTGTTTTCCATGGAAAAACGGAAAGTTAAAGTTGGTCAATGCTGCCCCTTGATTCTCCTCTTAATTTAAGACAAATACCATCAAATTAAAAAGTGTACTGTGCTGCTTGAATGCAAATATGTAAACATTAAGGCCTCGTGAGATGAGATGATATAATATAAAAGTTAAAAAAAATATTGTTAGAATATAATTTTTGTTTTAAAATTAAAAAAAATTGAATTATTTTTTATTTTGTTCAAAAGTTTAACAAAATTGTAATAATTAGATGAGATAATTTGTGGAGAAGTGAAATTGTTAAGACGTTAAGAAGTCAAAGGAGTAAATAATGATGAGTGATAATTACAATAAAATGACCAGTCGTTTCTTTTTTAAAATGATAAAAGAGCTAAGCATTAGAAAATCAGAGATAATTAATAGGAAATCGATAACCACTATAAGACGAAAAGTCTTTTTATTAATAATCATAAATAGCATAAAACCTTTCGTCTTCAAATCTTTTTTTTATCTTAATGTCACAAAATAAAGTTGGTTTATTGTAGTAATAAGGACAATACAATGTCTTTTTTTTGGCATGTGAAGGGTTGGAATATGTAAGGCTAATATTGTCTCAACAATAAAGCCTACCTCACAAGCCTCACAGCTAAAGGACTATAACAAAATCACGTAACAAACACCTGTTGCATGCAGCGGTGCACATCATTCCATTTGTAACAAACCTAGGTCTAGAATATTCTTTCATGTACAGCATTCATTTCAGATATAAATGTATAAAGCATCACTGTAAAAAGGTCAAGTAATGAATATAGAAAAGCAGAGGAACCTTTTCTTCAACATGGTATATAGAGCCTCATAGGACCAGCGTCCATAGCTTCTCCTTCAAACCCATCATCTCCCTCCCTCCCTAACCCCAGTTTTTCTCACATTATTTCTATCAAATTAACCCCAAATAACTATCTGTTATAGAAGGTGCAGCTGATTTCTTATCTTCGCGAGCAGAGACTTTATAAGTTTGTCGATGGCTCCTTTCCTTCCCCCAAACCTAAGCTTGACGATGGCACCCCTAATCTCAATTACGAAGCTTGGCTTCAGCAAGATCAGCTCGTGATGTCTGCCCTCATTTCATCCCTCTTCGAACCTTTCATGGCCCAAGCTGTGGGATGCAAATCTGCTCATGCTGTGTGGCTTTCTCTCGAGTTCACCTACACTTCCGTCTCTCAAGCACAAATTATTCAAACTCAGATGCAATTAGCCTCTCTCAAGAAAGCTGCTAATTCCGTTTTGGTGTGTTTCCATCATGCCAAAATGTTGGCTGATACTATGGCTGCCCCGCAGGACGTCCTCTTCTTGATGCAGAGTCCATCCCTTACCTCTTGGATGGGCTTGGGCCTGATTATGATACACTTGTCTGTTCGGTTGCTACTCGATTGAAGCCTATCCCTTCTACTAAACTCCTTGGTCATCTGCTAGCACATGAAGCTCGCATGCTTCATCACACTAAAACCAATATTTTCTCTACTAAACCTTCTGCTCACTACACAACCAAAAATCAACCTCCTCAACGTGGTCGAGGAAATCGCTAGGGTTGTAACAACTCCTGTGGTCGTGATCACTCAAATCGCGGTCGTGGGCCTCCTACAGGTAACAATGGTACCATGTCTTCTCCTTCCACTGACAATCGTTTGGTTTTTCAGGTCTGCAACCGTCAGGGGCATTCTGCCCTTACCTGCATGTACCAGTTTAATCAAGCCTATACTGCTGCTTCCCAAACCATTGCTAACTTCTCATCAAACTACACCTCAAATCCCAGCTGGTATCAGGATATAGAAGCAACGAATCACATCACTAGTGACCTATCCAAGTTGAATTTGCAAGCTCCTGAGTATCATGGCGAGGACACTTTGGGTGTTGGTGATGGTTCCATAGTACCCATCTCCCACTCTGGTTCAGCTTCTTTCTCATCTAATTCCTCTAATTTTCTGTTAAACGAAATCCTTTGTGTTCCTTCATTTAAGAAAAATATAATATCTGTTCGTCAGTTTTGTGTTGACAATAACGTCTTCTTTGAATTTTTTGCTGACTCTTTTCATGTTAAGGAATGCAACACGGGGAGACTTCTTCTTCACAGGACCATCCATAACGGCCTCTACTCATTTTCATCACCACCTTCTACTGCTCTGACTACATCTATCTTGGTTCCTACTTGGCATTCGCAGCTCGGCCACCCATCTATCAAGCTCGTTCAGTCCATTTTGCAGCTCCATGATCTACCTTTTGATCCATTAATAATTCCATCATTTTGTAATGCATGTGCTAGGGCCAAATCCCATAGATATCCAACTCACACATGACTTCACAAGTCCACCACACCTTTTCAACTTGTCTTCTCAGATTTATGGGGTCCTTCCCCACATGTATTACACGATGGATTTCAATATTACATTAGATTTATGGATAATTACTCGCGTTACACATGGTTGTTTCCTTTCAAAGTAAAATCTCAAGCACTTGATATTTTTATTAAATTCAAAGCCCAAGTTGAACTTCAATTCCAAACAAAAATAAAGCAATTTCAATACGACTGGGGGGGGTGAATTTCGACCCTTCTCTCAATAGTTAAAATCTCACGGCATTATTCATCATGTTACATGTCCTCACACCCATACACAAAATGACATCATCGAGCGCAAACATCATCACATTGTGGACAAGAGCTTAGCTCTCCTGGCCCATGCCTCAGTTCCTCTCATTTTTTGGCCATTTGCCTTTAGTCATGTTGTGTATCTAATCAACATTCTACCCTCACCTTCACTAAATAATTTCTCTCCTTATTTTCTTCTTCATCAAAAATCTTCAAATTATAACACTTTACGTGTCTTCGGTTCTGAATGTTGGCCTCTTACTACACCTTATAATAAACACTACCTTGTGTCTTTCTTGGTCTCAATTCAGCCCACAAGGGCTTCACTTGCTATCACATTCCCACAGGCCGCTCTTACACATCCAAAGATTTTCAATTTAATGAAAACACATTCCCTTTTACACATGAGCCCAAACTTGAGCCCACTAGCTCTCCAACTCACGTGTCCCTTCCATCTCCTTCCTCTATCTTGGGCTCACATCTGTCTTCTCCTTCTTATTCTTCTCCTTCTTCTTCCTCTCAGCCATCACCACGAACACAGAGTTCCTTCTCGTCTGATCCTCCGCCACCTGCACATCAAATGGTAACACAGTCACAAACCAGCTCTCTTCGACCTCGCAAGTTCATTGACGGTACCATTAAGTGGCATCCGCCTCGTGCTCTTCTCAGTGACTGCACCACTGCTCCTGAATCACCCACAAGCATCACAGTAACTTAGAAGTACCTCGAATGGCGTGAGGCCATGACAAACGAGTTCAATGCTCTTCTAGCTAATCATACATGGTCCTTGGTTCCATCTTCACAGGCCTCCAACATTGTTACATGTGAATGGGTGTTTCGCACCAAACGGTTCACCGATGGCTCCATTGAACATCGGAAAGCTCAGCTAGTCGCCAATGGCTTTCTTCAACAATCTGGAGTAGACTTTGATGAAACGTTTAGTCCCATTGTGAAGCCCACAACCATGTGTACTATCCTTGCTCTTGTTGTGACTCATCGGTGGCCCATCCGTCAATACGATGTTCAGAATGCATTTCTCCATGGCCCTTTGCAGGAAATTGTGTTCATGACCCAACCCCCTAAATTTACTCATCCTCAATTTTCATCTCATGTTTGCAGGTTGCATAAGGCTATCTCTGGACTTCGTCAATCACCATGTGCATGGTACTTAAGACTAAGCTGCCATTTGGTTGATCTCGGGTTCACAATTTCCTCAGCAAATCCCTCACTATTTCTACGTAAAACCAAGTCCAGCACAATCTTTGTTCTTGTCAACGTTGATGATCTGTTGATCACTGGTTCCTCAACCTCTCATATCTCAGAGCTAATCACCAACTTACGTACTAATTTTTCCATTACTGATCTCAATAACTTGCATTACTTCCTCGGTGTTGAAGTGACCCCAACATCAAATGATTTGCTTTTAACCCAGCAAAAGTACATTCTCGATCTCCTTACATGGACCAATATGCAGCTTGCCAAACCAATGAAGACTCTTATGGCCATCTCTGAAAAATTAAGTGCCTTTACAGGAAACATCTTTGAAGACACTACAGTATACCACAACACTGTCAATTCACTTCAATACTTGTCTTTCATGAGGCCTAATTTATCCTATGTTGTTGGCAAGGTGTGTCAATATATGCATGCCCCCCGTTACCCCATTTGCAAGTTGTCAAGCGCATCTTGTGCTATCTCAAACATACATCACAAGTTGGTTTGCAATTTTCACCATCTTCAAATCTCAATCTCACTGCATTCTCCGACGCCAACTGGGCAGGGTGTCCCGACGATCGCCGATCAACAAGTAGCTTTTGTGTCTTTTTTGGAGATAACCTAGTATCTTGGTCTTCAAAGAAACAACCTATCGTCGCCCATTCTTCAATTGAGGCCGAATTTAAAGTCATTGCCAACACCACATCAGAGGTCATTTGGCTTCAACATCTCTATTGTGATTTGGATATCACTCTTACTCATGCCCCTTGGATTTATTGTGACAATATGGGTGCGACTTACCTTTCCAATCCAGTTTTCCATGCCCGAACTAAACATGTCAAGATCAACTTCCACTTCGTACATGATCGAGTCTTAAATAAGTCCTTGCAAGTGGCTTTTATTTCTGGCAAAGATCAAGTCGCCAATGCACTAACAGAGCTTCTCTCTGCCACACGTTTTGCCTCTATGTGTTTAAGTCTGCGTCTACAACACTTGCCACTTGACTTGAGGGGGGATGTAAAGGCTAATATTGTCTCAACAATAAAGCCTAGCTCACAAGCCCCACAGCCAAAGGACTATAGCAGAATCAAGTAACAAACACCTGCTGCATGCAACGGTGCACATCATTCCGTTTGTAACAAACCTAGGTCTAGAATATTCTTTCATGTACAACATTTCATTTTCAGATATAAATGTATCAAACATCACTGTAAAAACGTCAAGTAATGAATATAGAAAAGCAGAGGAACCTTTTCTTCAACAGACTAGGTCAATAAATTAAAATGATGAGGTAACTCAATAGATTATAATGAAGATGCTTTAGAAATTATACAAGTGGTAGATTCTAACACGCATAAGTCAAAAGTGATCATTTAGGTACGGTTTAAATAGTGAGTTGAAATAAAATGATTTGAGATAAAAATTAAAAGTTGAATAAAATATTATTAGAGTATTATTTTTTAATATTATTATTGTTTTGAGATTTGAAAAAATTAAATTGTTTATTATATTTTATTTAAAAATTTAAAAAAATTATAATAATAAGATGAGATGAGATAAAACATTTTTAACTATCCAAATGGGCCTCGAAATAAAGTTGCTTATGAATGACTGCCAGTAGCTAAGCGATCTAGAGTTCTGGGCTGTATGGTACATCTTTTACAACTTATATACATGCATCTCACCGTGGTGGCATGGGATCCATTGCTTTTCTTGTCTGAGTGATGAGCAAGTCTTTGAGATTTCCCATGTAAATCTCAAGCATACTGAAAGTGAAGATACTTGCATGGTTACAATCCACCGCTTCCCTAAAAAGTGCCTCTATTGCTCGTGGCACCACCCCTGGCAAATCTGGACTGCCTTCCTGAGATTTTTATTTTTTAAAAAAAAAAACCAGGAACATGTATTGTCAGACTAAGTGATGATTTAGGCATAACTTTGATTAATTTAAAGCTACAAAGTGGCATTAGTATGCTACCCATCAGTAAAGTAGGTAATGAGTTAAAATCTGAATATTATCTATCAATGTTTAGTTGAGCTAGAAATGCCAAAGAGTTCTTAAAATACGGTAAAAAAGATAAGCCAGATCATGGCATGCCGTAAAGTTGGATGGCACCAAGTCTTCTATATTTGGGTGCAAGACTAAACCATGACATTCTTGCTTGGTTTCGTTATGTTAACTTGTAATAATTCCCGAACGTGTGCACTAATATTCCCATAATGACTTACGACGGTTCTCACCATTGTGAAAGTCTTCCCTGTGCCTGTTTGCCCATAAGCAAATACGCATGCATTGTAGCCATCCAGTGCTGATTTAATGACTGGTTTAACTTCTGAAAAGACTTCATCTGAAATTTCTCAATCTAATTATTGGTCATGAAGCAGAGTATATTATATTTGCTATTGAATTCATGGAGTACTTGTTTCATATATACTTCAAGCACCTTGTGATGAACCTGGTAGGAAAACCTTGTCAAAACTGTAACATCTACTCTTATTATCTGAAAGCCTTAGAAGAACAGAACTTGAATCCATAGCTACAATAGGTTTAAAATTGCCAAAATTCTCCCCCAATGCGACGGGTCTTATGCGACAAAATACACGAATGTTCCCTGCAGCGCAAGTATGATGAGCATAGTACTACAACATATATTAGTGTGTCTCAGTAAAGAATTTACATAGATTTTTCCGATTAAAGATGACCTATTTTCTAATGAATCGAATCCTCGTGACCACTTAAATTTTATGAGTTGAAGCAGGAAATACTCTTTCACAAAAAGTTAGCCGAAATATCATACTTAGATGTACAGAATAATAGTTTCAGCCAAATAAGACTAACCTTTCAAGTCCAGAAAATCATTGAGGACCTGCCTTCTCTGAATATTTAATTGATTTATGTTTGCAGTTAAGGCAGCATGTTCATCTGTTCATGGGAAAAGAAAAGTTTTGGCATTAGCGTAAGGAGGAAATTGAGAGAGTGAAATTGTCCTGACCCACGGATACATTTTCGGACTTGAAAACAAAGGATTTACCTTTGATTTTTGAGATTGCACTGGCCAAATCATCTTCTTTGTTGCCAAAAGAAACACTTGTTTTAGAACTTTCTGCTTTCAAGTCATTGGATAATCCTTCGGATGGCAAGTGTCTTATTATATCACAAACCGATTTGACCCAGCTGGAGGTAAAATGGGCTTTTAGTCCTAGTAGGGAATGAATTGTTTCGGCAAGGTTCTGAACAGATTTTCTTGCCTCCATGGCCTTTGTCCTCTTAGTCTGCAATGCATTATCAAAGGTTAGTCTTCCCTCTTCACTTCTGGCCTTTTATTTTCTCTTTATCTTGTAATTCAACATTACATGAATCAAAAAATAAATTAACCTGTGATAATGCAAAAAAGATAAAAATGACAGCTTGGACAGATAGAGAAGGCAACATCTGGGATGAGCTCCTCTCTCTGCTTAATGGACTTCGGTTTTCCATTGCTCATCAATATAGAGAAGGCAACATCTCGGCAGATTTTCTTGTGCGTCGGTGGGAGGAAGGAATGGCTGAAAGGTACACGGAATGGAGCTCTCTACCAAGGCCATTGAAGGGTATGCTAGATTGGATAAGCTGGCTTTGCCACAAATTAGAGTTTGAGGTTTTTTTTCAGGATGGTTTTTGTTTGTATTTTTTCGGTGTGCTATTTGTTTGGTGAAGTGGTTTTTGATGTTTTTGTTCCTCCACGGTATTCCTCCTGAGGCTTTTGAATAAAGTTTGGAGGTTTTCTTCAAAAAAAAAAAAAAAAAAAAACTGCTTGGACAGTTGGATAAAGATTAGTGATCAAATATGTAAGTTAAGTTAATAGAGAAAAGAGGGAAAGAGATTTATAATGATATGAAAGACTGTGAGGACGTGCTCCATGCATTAAATGCATGAGAAGCGGCGCTATGTGTTACATTTATACTGGTAGCTTTGCTCATTGTTTATCGTTGGCAATGAACTGGTTTAACAAGGGGGATCACCCTTTATAACCTATAAAAATGAATCAGTTGTCAGCCAAATCGTTTAAAGTTTGATAGTGCATGTTGTCAAGATTTTAAAGCGATTCCAGGAGAGAGAGAGAGAGAGCATAATCACTCATCCTAGGTTGGTATTGCCATATGTTAGTTTAGAAGATGTAGTACTGATTCTATTGACTAGTGGCCAAGGAGGTACTTGGTAAGTCTGGAGGATGTGGACCATTGTCCAAAGAGGCTGGTGGAATGCAGAGGTACAGGTGGCAATTTGGTCGAAAGGAGATGGTTACAGGAGTTTACACAAATCTTAAAAGAAAATGGCTAATTAAATAAAATAGAAAAGTGACACTGAAGTTAAAAATGAGGCTCGGACGATTAGATTTAAGGCTTGTGATGAACTATATAACTAGTAGGGGATGAAGGAAGAAGTGATTCTTGAATTGTCTTAAAATGTTGAGAAAACTCGTAACGATGTTACTGAATACCCGGTGCGAATAAAAAAAAGCTCATACCAATGCAGAATCTTTTTAGCATTTCAGCAATGACAAACTATAAGTGGGCAGTAACTGGATTAGTGAATTTGGAGATACATTCCATTCGACCGGAAACCAATATCTTCAATTCATGAGCAAGAAAAACGCTTGGCAAATTGGTAGGGACAATGTAGTTTGACCTACGCATGGGGATGGATGGATATTTTTTTTCCTTCCCTCGAAAAGAAAGAAAAAAAAAAATACCCGACGGAGAGACTCGGCGGGTGCAAGGGTGGCCATAATTTGTTAGATTTTTTTTAACACCACACAAAACATCATCCACGTAGATTTATAAAATAGAAATTTTAAAATTTACATTCTAAATTAATTTATGAGAATTGTGCGTATAGTACAATCCTTCAAATAAAATTATTCTATTGTTTCGTATGAGAATCATTTAAATACGGCACTGATAATCATTTAAATACGACAAACCACTGTAACCGAGATAATCATTATTTCTCTGTTGAAACCGAGAATAAGCAATCGATCGAAACAGAAAAGTAACAGTACCATGACTACCGTGTTCTCAATCTAAAGATAAAATCAAAACGTAACAGTAAGATTGTTGGGTTTCAAATTTTAAGGAGATACTAGGTGAATGAAACCAAAGAGATACGTACCATGAGGCATGAATCAGAACGACGATTTAGCGCATCAAAGCTCCTCCACAGCGGAAATTTGGATATCTTGACAACCCGTCCTGGACAATAATAAGGTCAAGACGTCTGCGAGGGACATTTCTGGAGGCCCTATGAAAGCATCAAACTTAAGCCACGTTTCTTTCATAGGTTACAAAGAAATCATAGTTAGATTCTTGCTTCTTGACAATACCCCTTCCATTTCTTTGCATGAGAGAGAGAGAGAGAGAGTGGTGTGGATCTTGGCGAGAGGCCCAGGCCCCATTTAGACTGGTGCATGAGGCATTTTCACTCATCTCTTGAGGTTTATGGGTATAATAGAAGCTCCTTAACTCCACTTCCATTAATGATTTATATTTAGCGTTCACCAACCAGGAGCTTTCCACATTCTCAATCGTCCTACCTCCTATCAAGCATTTCTCTGCCTATGTTTGCAAACTACGCCAACATAGACCAATCAATGGACCGAAGAAAATTCGGTTCCATCTTATGATAATGACCTGAACAACAGCAAAATAATAATAATGATGATGATGATCCAACTCCCTCTAGAAGTAATAATGCGCCCTTGCTTATAATCTCGTACTACTAGTATTACTATATTTGCGGGCTGGGAATTGTTAAAACTTGAAAATAAAATAAGCAAAGGTTCACCAAACTTCTTTTTTCTTTCCTTCGTCTTTTTTCTTCTTTTTTTGAAGTAAACAAATTGTCGAATCAATGAGATGAGATTGTCGATCCAATATTCATGTTTAAGGTGTCTGTGGTAACTAACTTCGTTTGTCATTTGCAGTTGCGCAAACTATGAGTAAAATCATTGTTTGAAGTAGACAAATATTAATAACAACTAAACGGTTGAATGAAGTTTGGATGAAACGGTATATTTTATAGAAAAATTCTATTTATTATCTCCACACACCACAATTTTTTTTTTCTCTTACTAAATGTGTGATGTATAGATGATGATTAAAAGAATTCAATTAGTTTAAGAAGAATAAAATTTAAAAAAAAAATTAATGTGTGGTGTGTGAAGATGATGAATAACAAAACTCTATTTTATATCACAGTTTTTTTTTTTTTTTAGGGAGTTATATCCACTCGGACACAAATTGAGAAATTAGCCCTTGGAAGGGTTAACCCAGGTCTATCGTCCATGTCAACAAAGAAAAATGATAAATATACATAATTTTTCATAACACTTCACACACATATATTTAAATAACTTATACAAGTAACATCACTTTATAAAAATACTTTCATTTTAAATATGTGTTATGAAATATATTATTTTAATATATTATGTAGATATCATTACTAGTCAACGAAACCATCCCCTCCAGGAAAGTCCATCTATTCAAAGCCTTGAATAATAAATAAAGAAAATGATGCATCCACAGGGGATGCATCCCCACAGAAGCTCCAGATTCTTTTTATTTATTTATTAAAAAAATCATTTTTATATGAGTTTGTGAATTTCTTTTTAAAATGTGTAAAAGGGTTTAACAGATACTTTAAAAAATAAAAAGTTATTTTGCACTTGTAGAAATCGTCGGGGTCACTCTAGGTGGCCTAGCAGCGATCCAAAAACGAGTGATGCACATGCGCCTTGTTAAAGAACACGTGTCCAATAATGAATGACACTGATGTAAACATCTAACAAATTTCTGACAAAAGAAACAATTTAATTGTTCTTAAAATTACATAAGAGTAAAAAAGTTCAATTAGAAAATGATTAGAAGGTGATTTTTTTTTTTTTTTTTTTTTTTATGTAAGGAAATGAATTTGATTTTGAAACAAGCCACAGAATCTGATTTTATATTTATCCCTTGAATTTTTTACAGAGCTAGTAAACAAGAAAGCCTTGAAGTGTTGGTATTCCACGCTTGAGCCATTGTTGGATAGAAGGTTTGGTTTTTAAGATCCCTGGAACACCACGCTTGAGCCATTGGTGAGGATTCGCCCGGGCTCACGGCTAATTTCCAAATTAACTAATAAAACCTCCTCATTCAAAAATAAATAAATAATCTATTACGTGGCCTACATAGCCGTGTATTCAGTTGCTGAAGTACGAAAAAGCTAAACTGAAATGAACATTATAATTTGACAAAAATTAAATTGATTCTTCATTATTTCAACACAATATATTGTCCTAGAGCAAGTGAATTGCACGCTAAAACATTGTCCGCTGTAACTGTGTTCCAAACAACTTCACCAATACCTCAAATAGAAGACCAGGACCACATCAGATAGGTATTACCTTGCAAAAGTAACAAATCAAGTCTCTTGGAGTGTCTCAAATCTTGTTGGAGTGTCAATGCCCATCATACAGCAAATACCCGATATTAGGATTATGAGCAAAACAATGGCCTGAAGCATCGGAGAAGCAATTGTGTTAGAACATTATGTGAGGATATATAGAACCAAGCAAATTGGTAGAAGCAATCAAATTACTACATGCACACAATAATGTTTGCATACCCATCACGAAATAAAACCTAAAAGTAGAAAGAAAAATGGAGAAAAGCAAGGAGAGGGGGAGGAATTGTAGGCTAAGCCTTGAACAAATACTTACATACGAAAATATGTACAATGATTATCCATCTGCCTTCGTGCTCTTGGGGCATGATGTATATCTATGCATGCATAAAAAGATTTACAAATGCATTCAACTAAAATTAGAATAAAGACTAGTTAACTAAATTTAGTTACCAGATTTCTAATAAGCTTGATATTTGGTAAAGACAATCGAGCAAAAATCAAGGAAGCAAATTTTATTATTGATACCTAAGATGTATTTAATATTTTAGGATAATCCTTTTTGTGGTATGTATTATTATCCAACCTAAGTAGCTATTGAGTTTTGGAAAAATCTTGAATATGGAGATAGGATAGTAGTAGAATGTTTCCAATGGATGGATGTTATAAAAAATGTAAGTTAGCATGTTAATGGCAAGAAAACTTCTTTAAGAGAATAGTAATGAATGGATGTTCTGCGAATAGGAGACACTCGTATATTAATGGTAAATTGAGAGCATGGTCCATCATGAGGAACCCTCCTGAACCTGTGTAACCACTGGGCCAGGGGCAAGGACCACCACGAGTGATCTTCCCAGAAAATGTCAAGCCACAATAAGAGCCAGAAGAACCCCAATTAGTAGAAATTAAAGTTTAATTGAGTTGAGAGATAAGGAGACACTGCAACAGCAGCAGCAGGAAGCAACTAACAGGGCCCTCATTCACTGACTACCAACACTGCCTGCTGCCGCTCTCACAATCTGGGGTCAAGTAAACAATTTATTTTAACAATACTAGAAAAAATTAACTGAACATTCTCAAGCCTCGATGAAATAATCTAGGCAAGTTGCCTGTGACAAAAACTCATATTTAAGGGTGTTGTACTACTTCATGATTAACCAATCATTCATAAGAAATATGTTACCGAGTAGACAAAACTACAACGAAAGTAATAAGACATTTTACAAAAATGCCCTTCATTTAAAACATGGTTGTGTAAATCCACCCTATTTTTTTGAGGGATGGGAAGTGCTACCAAAAACATGATGTAGGTAGTTTTGGTTACAGACATGAGTTTTGACATTGCTGGAATCCTGAAAGAGTAATGTTACTCACCATCCCTTCTACCATCATCCTCCCATCATCCCATAATGTGGTCTTAAATGATTGGAAACTATTTTTATATTCAACTTGTGCGCAATCATATTTGATGTCACATCAAGGGATATTGAAGGGATGAAGATAAAAAGGATGATAAATAGAATTTTTCATCCTTGAAATATAATATGTGCTCTCTACTCCAGACAAAGAACAGTCAATGGAAAATTGAGGATGACGTCTACATTGTACACATGAAATACTTTAGAGGTCGTTGTGCCTATTGTGATGTTCAAGTAATTTTATCTAATTAAAACTTGGTACTTTTTACATAGACACTGTAAAACAATAAAAAGGCACAGGTAGCCTAAACCATCATGCAGTGGAACGCTTTCAAACAGGCAGGTAATCTGTCATGGAACGGCCGAAAGTCAAGATGTTCACAAAGTATAGATTCAACAACAAAACAAAAGCACCATCAAATGAAAATTCCTTATGTGAAAAGGACAATCAACAACTTACAACTAGAAGTCCCTCCAGAAGTGATGATTTAATCTGGCAAACTCCATCACAGATTGTAGAATTGGCTGATTGATTTCCTGAGGCATTTTCAGCAAGAAACCTTCCCAGCTCCTGAGAAGAAGGATAATGAGGTGACCTTAAGGGATCAGAAACATACAGAGCTGCATATTTCGCTCCAGACTGCTCCACAAAATTGATCAGCTCAGACAAAATCTCACCTGCAGATTTGACTGACAAATTCAAATGGCCAAACTAGCTTGACTTATGAAGTAGATCAAACAATTCCTGACAACCATATAAACAGTAGTAGCCAGACATACTCTCAGATTGTGGTTGGTCAAGATCTTTTGAGCTATGAGACCCACCATGGCAGAACACAACCAAATCTGCTTGCCCCTTCTGCCTCTTTCCACTCCTTGAAACCAGATAATCCTGCTCATGCAATGGTTTATAAACAGCATCATTTCTTTTTTCATATACCTCAAAATATCATAATGTCATAATTTGCCAAGTTGATATTACATGTACTGAGTGCAGGTCTGCAAGTTTTTGAAACTTCCCATCCTCTACAGAACAGGACCCCACGAAAGTAACATTAGTGATTCCTAAATTATGCCCACAAGTTTCCATAAACCCCGAAACCAACAAATTTTCCATTGTCTCCTCCTCCGATGCAGCAATATATGGGAATGCAATAGAGAATTTAGATCTTGTGAAAGAGACCTGTTCAAGCACATGGAGTGCTAACTATTAAATCAGAAAGTTGGAGAATTTATGCAATTTACGGAAATTATAAATTTCTTGTAAAATACTGGTTAAATGCACTTGGGCAGACTCTACTTTCCTTGAGCAAGTCAACAATAGCTGAGTCTACATGTTTGCCAGCTGAAATATCTGAAGATCGCAACTGCAGCAAGCAAGGGAATGTCGTTAAATCACCTTTATAACTGCTTCTTTCAGAAAGCTAAGCATTGTCAGTATAAAGCATTACATGGGCTCTTCACACTGTATAGTTCATAAAAACAAAAGGAGCAAGTTCTTTTAAGTTTTTCCCACTCCCAAATTAAGGTGACTGCATGCATTGGTGACTCCCCTTGCAATGTGAGGTCACTACCAAGTTAGCTCCATTGCTGATAAAGGTGCTCAAATGGTGAGTATTGGACTTGTTTAAGATATGCCACCCTCAAATTTATAAGAGAAAAGGCTACAGTCATAAGGCAGAATAAGCAATGTGTAATTTGATGCACTATGGTAGAAAACTCACGAGAAGAAGAAGATTTGTTGGAATATTAGGGGAATATTAGGCCAAGTTTGGTTAAGTTCAATTTTCAAAATTTTACAAAAAAAAAAAATTACAACTTCGAACCAAACATCTTTCAATCTCAAAAAAAAATTACCATTTGAATTTTGCATCAAATCATTTGCTTACATTTAAGTGTAAAGTCAAAAACACAAAAACCAAAATAACTTTTACAAAAACCAAAACAAAAATATCCCAAAAAGGTATATTTAAACAACTTTCAACTGTTCCCATCCACTTTCAAAAATCCCAGTACAAAACATATTTCAAAAAGAATTATTCAAATTATCTGCGTTCACAAAACCCAATAAAAACACATCTCAAGATTTTTCAAACAAATTTTAAAAATTTCAGTAACCAAACATGGCCTTAAAGTGTGAGTGGTATAGTTGGTTAAGTGATCAAGGTCTCATGTCTGAAAGTAGTCATACGAGTCTGATGTTAACGTGATATTGCGATGCAAAAAGTCACTAGCTAAAACTTTTGGACTATAGTTGTGTCCTATAAGACAAATAGCATTATAAGATAAATGGTCTTATAATGCCAAAAATATAGTCTTCAAGTAATATGAGAATACAAGGAAAAAAAATGTCAATTTCAACTCTAGAATATATTCTTTTTTTTTTTTTTTTTCTTTTTATGTCGGGGAACCTCTCCAAGGCAGGGCCCTTCGGACCCATCCCTGCAGAGTAAACACCGGTCCCATGCACCGCACCCTCAAAAGTTTCCCTACACGGAATTGGTTAAATCGCTGACTTTTTACCAGGGGGTGTGGCCCCTAGAGATTGTTTGCACCCAAAGAGATTTGAACCTTACTCTAGAATATATTCTAGACTACTTAGAGCCTGTTTGAGATTGAGTTTGAAAGCTTAAAAAATGCTTTTAACTGTTTAAAAGCTCTTTTGAAGAAAAAATGATATGTTTGGTAAATTTATAAAAAGTACTTTAATCACCTAAAGAAGCTGAAAGACTACTTTTTTAAAAAGCACCAAATTGAAGCTTTTATCGAAAAGCTCCTGCAGATAATTGTATATTTTTAAGAATTTAATGTAACTAACTTTAAAAGTGCTTTAGATACATGTTTAACAAACAGTAAACAGCTTTTGAAGTATAGAGCTTATTATTTAAGTTATAAGCCATAAGCCCTAAAGCTATAAGCTATATTTTTCACTACAATCCCAAGCATGCACTTATTCTAAGACAAATGGTGTTTAGCTTTTATACAAGACTCATGAAAATAATAATAATAAAATTATTATAATAATAATTGGTTGTATAATATTCTAGTAATGAGTGGTCTACAAAAGTGAAATGACTTTCAAAATGGAAACATGAACCTAAATAATAAGTTTCTATGATGAATTTAAAGCAATTCAAAGATTCCTTACCTCTCTACCAACAAAGACAAGTGCTAGATCCACAGGGTGCTGAAGTTTATTCCCTGAGCACTGAGGTAATTGCAAAATAAAAGATATGGTAAAAGGTTGCTCTATAAAAGAAATTATAAAGTGCCGTTCTTTTGCTTATAAAAAAAAATTAAAGCACCAAACGGTAACAGCATACTTCTCTTTTAAATCTCAGATGAAATTGCACAGTATTATAAACTCTAATAGGTGAATCACTGTATTACTCCAATGATTAAATTACCAGTATGTTTGACCAGCCACCTTCAGTCATAATAGACCTTGCTATATCCTTCGAATAGATGGTCTGATAATTTACAACATCCTTAACCACATAACTTGAGAACCTAAGATCAACCATGAATAACACAAAAATTAAAATTCATACTGAGAAAACAGATGTCACACATGAAAAAATGGCATGGTTTTTCTGTCTCAAGAAGTTTGATAACAAATAAATTTCAACTTTTATAATAATAGAATAGAATTATAAATCCTAAACAAAACAAAGCATCCCACATTGCTTGGAAAAGGAGAAGTTCTTGCCTTTTATAACAAATTTCAAGTGGCTCCAATTATAATCTTGGCTACTCCTATTGGAGTATGGGCACAGATGTGGCTTGAGTCTTCTTTGGGTCATTACATATAAAGATTTACTTCAGATGTACTTCATTTAAATGGTCTAATCCCCTTTTTTTTTTTTTTTTTTTGAGATAAGTATGGTCAAATCCCCAATTAATATAGAAGAATGAGTAGTGCTATACGTACTTATAATTTTACATACAAGACTCATTTTGTCAATTTTTTTTCTAAATTCAAAATTTGAATTTCAAATTTCATAGCTTTCAATATATCAATAGCTAACACATTGAGAAGTAAATTTTTTGCAAGTTTTTTTTATCAATAAATAAGAATTTTATTAAAATAGGCGAAGTCAAGTATACTGGACATATACAAGAGTAACACTTATGCATGAGTGTCTACAGATACAAGAAAATCAATCATGTATGTTCATGCCATTAAAGTCTATAATAATCAACCAAAGGAGTAGAGTATGAAAAAATAAAGTTCTAATCCCGTCCATTGTCCATTCACGATTCTCAAAACTTCGACCATTTCTCTACATCCATATGCACTACCATAGACAAATCGGTATCATCTTGCACATAGTTGCAATTTGAATGTACCTCGGATGCCTTCCTTTCATGGCATCACCCAATGGAGCCCCGCTCTAGCAAATATATCATTCCATAAACTCATGGCTACGTCACAATGCAGTAACAAATGATCCACCGATTCCCCACTGTTCTTGCACATATAACACCAATCCAAGACAATGAGTTGGCGTTTCCGTAGATTATCTAAGGTGAGAATCTTCCTTAATGAAGTTGTCCATACAAAAGAGAAAAAAAAAAAAAAAAAAAGCTTTTAGGGGGCCTTGGTCCTCCATATGTTCTTCTATGGAAACGGTCTTGTAGAATGTTTCATAAGGGACTTATAATACGATTGTACAGTAAATCTTCCCTTCTTGGATAGTGACCACAAAATCATATCAGCTCCTCTGTTCACTCTACAATTATACACCAGATTAAAAAAATCTATAAATGTGTCAATTTCCCAGTCTTGGGCAGCTCTAAGGAACATGATATTCCATTGGGGACAGCCACTAGAAAGATCCATGAGTTCTGCTACTGGAGCCTCCTATCTTCGTGTGATGTTGTATATTGTTGGATAAGCTTCCTTAAGGACTCGATCTCCACACCATGAATCAGTCCAGAATTTAATTCTGGAACCATCCCCAACTGCCAAACATGTGTATCGATGGATGTTTGTCCAGCTTCTTCGGATGTGTTTCCAAAGCCCCACCCCATGAGGTCCACTCACCTCATTCAAGCACCATCCTCCCCACAATCCACCATATTTTAATTCTATGATAACTCTCCACAAAGCTCCCCTCTTATCATGGTATCTGCATAGCCACTTACCCAATAAAGCCTTCTTGAAAACCAACAAATTATGAATTCCCAGCCCACCTTCACGTATTGGGGTACAAACTTTAGCCCCAATTCACCTGGTGAAACTTGAAGTCTTCATCTATTCCACCCCCCCCCCCCCCCCACCCACCCACCCACCCACCCACAAAATAGGAAATGTTGTTGCAACTTCTCTACCCAATAAACCACCTTGTATGGTATTGGAAAAAGAGATAAGAAGTAGGTAGGTAGATTGAAAAGAGTACTTTTTATCAACATAACTCTACCACCTTTGAACAACTAAATCCTTTTCCAAATCACTAGTTTCCCCTCCATTTTTTCCAACACCCTATCCCAGATGGACTGCGACTTGAAGAAGGCAACCAAGGGAAGACCGAGATACTTCTTTGGCAAGGTGGAGACTTTGCACCCCAGAATGTTGGCGAAGCTCAAAATACCTAGAACATTTCCAACTGGAACTAATTCTGACTTGGCGAGATTCACTTTCAATCTCGATGCCGCTTCAAAACAAGGTAGAAGAGCCCACAAAGCATGAATGTGATTGTGATTAGCACCATAGAATACAAGAGTATCATCCGCAAATACGAAATGGGTCATCTCAATTGTGCCGATTCTTGCATCCCATACTACAAAGCCAGATAGAAATCCGCCTTCCACAAGACTTGCAGTCATTTTACTAATAGCTTTCATTATGAAAACAAAAAGTAGTGGGGATAGGGGATCACCTTACCTCAATCCATTAGAGCTTCCGAAGAAGCCCCTTGGAGTACCGTTCACCAAAATCGAGAAGTGTACAGTGGATATATAAAATTTGATCTAAGAGCACCATCTCCCTCAAAGTCCACACCTCTCAAGCATGTGTAACAAAAAATTCCAGTTTACTCGATCAAATGCCTTCTCCATGTCAAGTTTGCATAATAACCCTAGAACACCCTACTTGATGCAACTCTTCAAGCATTCATTGGCAATGAGGACAGAATCAAGGATTTGCCAACCTCGTATGAAGCATTCTAGGGCTTGGAAATGATCTTCTCCAATTTTGTACTCAATCTATTAGCCAAAACCTTCGAAAGAATTTTGTACATTCCACTCACCAAGCTAATTGGGCGGAAATCCTTAATCTCCACCACCCCCAGCTTCTTTGGAATAAGAGCAATGAATGTAGCATTAAGGCTTTTTTCGAAAGTACCTCATTCATGAAACTCATGGAAGAAGCTCATGATGTCATCTTTAACTACTTCCCAGCATGCCTTAAAGAAAGCCATAGTGAACCCATCCGGACCTGGAGCTTTATCACTTGCCATACTTCACACTACCTTGCAAACCTCTGTCTCCTCAAATGGTCTCTCTAGCCAATAGGGATGAAAACCGACCCCTTCGGTGCGGTTTTTGGGCAAAACCGCCGCCAACCGACGCTTAAGTTTTGGGGGAGAAAACCAGCCGAAACCGGTCGATGGAGAGGAGAAATGCCAACGCCAGCCGATGCTTCATTTATGTGGCGGTTCACTGCCGGTTCTCAGACTGAGTTTTGTCTGAGAGAGTAGAGACTCTAGAGAGAGAGAGTTGCAGAGGAGAGAGAGAGAGGATGAGAACTAAGACACGAGGAAGAAGACGAATTGATATCGAAACGACAGCGTTTGGTTTAAACCAAACGGTGTCGTTCTACTTATTTTTTTTTTAATACGTTATGAATAAAAAGACGCCGTTTGGTTTAAAACACAAACGGCATCGTTTCTGTTGTGTTTAAAACACAACTATAGGATTAAAACGACGCCGTTCCACTTAAACTTAAGTGGAACAGCGTCGTTTTGAGTACAGAATATATAAAAAATTAATTAATTTCTTTAGTCGGCCAGTTCAGCGGTTTGAACCAGGTTCAAACCAAGAAGAACCACCTGATATCAGTTTTCTCAATTTTGTACCGCACGCCGACCGGTTCTCCACCGGTTTCAGCCGGTTCCGACCTCGGCCGGCCGGTCTGAGACTGTCCCGATCGGTTCTTCGGTTTGTTGTACAGCCCTACTACCCAACTTGCTTCGTGGTGATCGATCAATTCAAAAATAAGACCATCCAGGCGTTGTCTCCAAGAGAATTGTTCCGAAAGTAATTGTTCATAGAAGTTGTAAGTTTTTCTGAAGTACAATTAGCATTTTTCTCGAAGAATATCTAAATAATACAAGTAATTGAAATTTTAACATACACATTTTAATATATCTGTGTGTGTAACATCCCAAATTTTAGAGATTTCTATTTTAGGAAAGTTAGGGTTTATACTATAATTAGAGTTTATATTTTTAGAGAGTAAATTAGGGTTAGATTTAAAACAGGCACTTGAGGCCGTGTTTATTCCTTGAGGTTAATTATTGGGCACCAAGGATTAGACCCTCATTATGGAGGATTAAATTTATGAAGATTTAGAAACCCACCATGACCATTAGGCCCAAACCCACTAGGCCCATGTAAGTATAAGCAAGCCCAAGTATTATCCTTGCCAAGTACATAGAAAACCCATGAAAGTGAGCCCATGTAGGTTATACCCGAAACCTACTTGCACTATACTTCTAGTTGCAATTACAGGTCTAGTTCTACTCCAGCTACAAGTCACTTATTCCTACTCCAACCAAACCTCCTAAGGCAACCACAACTCCTAGGGTAACTATGACTCCAAATCACTTTCATACACTCCACTAAACCCACAACACTAGAACTACCACACCCCTTGGACTCTACACCCTCCAAACTCTATTTATAGACCCCATATGAGAGCCTCCCTACCATTAGATGAGCTTGAAGTAAGGCCCCCCTCCAAGGCCACGGAATTCTCTTATGTTTTGTGCTAAAAACAAAAACCCTAAGCCCCATAACCATTGCTACAATACTCACACCACACCCTAAGCAAGAAGATCAAGATCCAAACCACTTAGCCAATCCGTGTACTCCAACCCAACCTTTGGATCAACCTCATCCCTTAGGCAACACACTCCCTAAATGCCATGATAGGTATGTTAGACAAATTCCATGAGATCGTATGAAATTAGTGAAACTCTAATTTCATAGAGGACTAGGAAATACAAATGCTAGAATTAGTTTTTTTTTTTTTTTTTTATGAATAAGAAGTTTTATTGAGACAAGTAGCAAGGCAAAGCCAAATACAGGAAGTATACAAAAACTGAACCTAGTTACAAGTCAGGAACTAGAAAAAGAAACAAGGAAATCATGGGCTCTAGTTCCATTAAATACAATAGCCAAAGCCCATTGAAATAAGGTATTAAAGAAAAAACATCTAAGTTCATCTACCAAGCATTCCTTATCTTCAAAGCATTGACCATTCCTCTCATGCCAAATACACCACACAAGGCATAAAGGGATCATGTTCCAAACAGCAACAATTATAACTAGTACAAAAAAGTGCATTGAATAGATATATGTGTTAGTTAAGATCGTCATTTTGCAAATTACCCCTTAAACCTTAAACCTCTCCAGCAAGCAAAATGACGATCTTAACTAACACATGTATCTATTCAATGCACTCTTCTGTACTAGTGAATGGCACTCCCGCTGCTAGCTTCCTCAGTAGCTCTTACGATTTGTAACAAGTTCCAATTCCTGTTACTTTTTGTTATTGTCATGGAGGCTCTAAGCAAGATTTTATCAACTACGGTTGATAAAGGTTTTCTCCCTAGCTTCTATGTGGGGTGGTAATCTTTGGCATCTATTGTTTGCAAATGACACCATGATATTTCCTAGGGCAAACCCAACTCACCTCTACTCTTTGAGGACCACTTGTTCAATACTTTGAGTTCCTTCTAGGTTGAAAGTGAATTTGGCTAAGTCAAAGTTGGTTCCAATAGGAAATCTTTCTAATGTGCATGGTAGAGTTAGCATATTGGGGTGTGAGGTATCCTCTTTGCCTATGAAGTTTCTTGGCTTTATTTGGGAGCTTCTTTCAAGGAAAAGTCTATTTGAAATTGTGTGATTGAGAAGATTGAGTGGTTGGATCCCTTTTTCGGAAGGGATCCAAAACATCTTATCACTTCCTACATCCCTAACTTCTGAAGAATATAATAAATTAAAGAAGTCAGAGAATACACCAATTTCCCAATCTTGGGCTGCCCAATGGAAACTGACATTACACTCCATCGAGCTTCCTGAAACTCCCAACAACTCTGCCACTGAGCTTTCTGCTCATGCCCAGTGGAAACTGACATTACACTCCATCAAGCTTCCTGAAACTCCCAACAACTCTGCCACTGAGCTTTCTGCTCATGCCCAGTGAAGTTTCTCAAAACGCTTCATCACACATCCTTGATGAAGGGAAAGGAAAAATGAAATAGGTAGACAAATTGGAGAGAGTGCTCTTGATTAGAGTGATTTGACCACTTTTCGATAGGTACATCCTCCTCCACCATGCCAATCGACGTTCAATCTTCTCAATCACATCACCCCATATGGTCTTGGCTTTGAAATCTGCTCCCAGGGGCATACCAAGGTACTTCATATGTAAGAGAAGATACATTGCATCCTAGTATACTAGTCAGGAGCCTTCTATTGAAGACATACCAATCGAAACCGACTTGGACTTGCGAAGTTTACTTTCAAGCCAGAGATAGCCTCAAAACACAGAAGAAGTCCCCTCAAATAATGGACGTTGTTATAGTCCACTTCACCAAATATCAATCAATCATCTGCAAGTAACAAATGGGAAATATTGAGAGTACCATTGTTAGCCCCCACCATTGAGGAATCTAAAAGAAAGCCATTCAAACTAACATTACAACATTCTACTAAAAGCTTCCGTGACCATAATAAATAATAACGGGGACAAGGATCCCCTTGTCTTATGCCTCAGGAGCTATTGAAGAAGCCAACAAGAGTGTCATTCACCAAAACTAAGAACCGCACAGTAAACGCACAATACATAATCCAGAAGCGCCATCTCTCCCCAAAACAACACCTCCCAAGCAAGTGATCATAAGCTTTCTCCATATCCAATTTGCAAAGAATACCCAGTACTCATGATTTAATTCTATTGCCTAGATATCGATTTGCAATGGGCACTCAAACTTGTTCATTGGAAGGCCTTACTTTTCAAGCACTCAAACTCAAAAGCAAGCACGCGCTTATTGTGCAGTGGCAAAGCCTTAAACGAAACTTTCGCAGAGGTGTATAGTATTGTGCGTGCATAGGAGGATTCAATGGCTGGTCTATAGAAATTCTATAATTGCTTTCCTAAATGGAATGTTAGTCTTTTCATGGCAGCTCTAATAGGGAATTTGATGATTTCAAAGAGTTATTCAATCTCTTGTACTCTACTAGATTACGTCTTTAGATGTTAATAAGATCCTTTAGACCTTTAACAAGAAAGGGAAGTTCACTATTTGCTCTTTATATAAGGTCCTTATATCTCATGATAACCTCTTCATTTGGAGGACTATTAGCACACTAAGAACCTCTAAATACAGCTTTTGTTTTTACATGGATAGCCTACTTAGGGAAGGGACAACCTAAAGAGCATGCCATCATTGTGATAAATTGGTGTTGTATGTGCAGAAAGAGTGTGGAATCTATGGACTGGCTTATAATTCCATTACGAGATTGTCAGTGCCTAGTGGAATGACTTTCCCATTCAAGTTGGTTGACTTGGGTTATGACTAGAGGTTAGTAAACCTTTTTTGCTACTTGGAGAAGATTATATAGCAGCCCACAAATTGCGGCAATGTGGAAGATGACCCCTATTTGTCTAATATGGTGTATTTGCAAGAAAATGAATGACAGAAATGTTGAGCATTGCAAACAAATGATAGAGAAGCTTAAAGTTTTGTTTCTAAATACATGACTCTTTTAAGCAGCTTTTATAGATTTTGAATGGGCTGAATTTACATGGCTTTCTTGTCTAGTTTCCCATTTATTTTTAGATGTTCCTCTTGTATCCTCCATGGGTACTTGGCGCCGTTTGCATTTTTTGATAAAATCTTCAGTTACTTATAAAAATAAAATTGGAATAAGGTTGACCTTAACCTTATAACCAAGCATTTCAAATTTTAACACCAAACGAAGATAATGATATTCCTAAACTAGAATAAGGATGGCCTGAAACCGGAATATATAAGATAGGAAAATAAACCTGGACTATTGTAACTACATAGCCAAATACACTCATCTTCTTCCCCAAAATACACAGCCCGTGTGTTGCACACCACCTCTGTTCTCCTCGCTTGGCACACCGCACATCTTTGCCATTTCCACCACACTGCAACTTCATTCAGCAACCTTGCTCGGATCACCATAGAACAACTGAGGACCACACTCAATCGTCTACTGCTCTGCACCGATAACCAACCCAGGAATCCAGGCTTTGATACCAAATGATGAAAAACTATGTTTCTTATCAAAAGGGAAACAAAGAGAATTGACTGATCCAAGGGGGTCAACATCCACAGTTGCTCAAGGCAATTGATTGAAATTTTATTTTCGGTAGACAGTCCTATGGCATCTACGTTGTAATTTATAGAGGAAAAGAACCTAGAAACATCGCCTATTAAGAAAAACTGAGAATCTGTAGCTAAGGCTTATTAAGAAAAGAAATTACATAATTAAGTCAAGAAAATCAGCAATAATATCAGAAAAAAATTGGATTTGTAACAATATATTGGCGCATTGAATTTGTACCAATATATAGGTGCGAGCTCCAAAACATGACTTAAATCATTAAATAGATCATTACACATGGCATTTATTGAGGTGAGATTGAAATCAGACCAAGGAGAAGCCCATTTTCTTTATTTTTGTTAGATATTTGTACTCCCTTGCATTAAACGAGGGAAAACCTTGGCCGTCAAAGCAGGAGCCAAAGCATTTCCACGAGTCCAGCTACGATAAGAAAAAGAATAGAAATACGGGAAAAAAAAAAAGAGAGAGAGAGTGCAAGTGCATACGAATCATGATGAAGGTAAGGTGACCAGAGAAAGGCGGGCGCGGTGGTTGAAGGCAGGGCCAGCCCACATGGAAGCAGAGCTGAAATCAAGGCCACCACCACAAAAGAAGAAGCTGCCTTGATCTTCATCTTCGTCCTACACAGAATCATACAGTATCTCAAACCCAAACACTTTACTAGCACACAGAAAAATACAATTATAATCAAAAGTATCTCAAGAAATAAAATAATTATGGAAAGTACATAAAGAGTTATTATGTTCTTCCGGAAATTACCAGAGAAGAAGCAGAGCTGAGATTGCTTTCTTGTTTGGGGTCAGGGATCGGCTTTATATACAGCCTATGCTAACTCAACAGCAGTTCGATCGATCTGTGTCTCGATCAAACATACGAGAGAGAGGATGCAGAAGAACCTATGCCTCGCCTGGAAGCCGTATGTGTAACCCTTGGTTGGTACTGAGCAGTTTTGTATCCAGGCCCACCGTCCGTTTTTCTGCTGCTTCCCTTTTGGGTATATTACTCTTTAGCCCCTGTATTTTTAATATTACGCTTTTTGGCTCCAAATTCCGATTGCAACATTGACGCCCCTCTCCCTCTCTCTCAGCTTTTGGGGGGCTCTGGAGGCCCAATTAACGCGAAATCTCGTTAAGGATTGGGCCAGTATATCTTTATACTGTCTTCTTTCTGCAAAGGACTGGTTCTGACTTCTGAGTCCACTTGTTCGAATAGCGGATTGAACTGGGCTACATTTTAGTTTTTATTGTTTTCACTAAATGGGTTACCTTATTGTTCTATTTACATGAATAAATAAATATTTTAAAATATAAAGCGAATGGTAGGTAATCAAATTTGGTTTGTTTAACTTTTATTCAAGATAATAACTTCAAATCAGATGCGGTGTAAATAGGAAATTTCCACCCTCCAATGACCGGACGACACATCACAATTTCAAAAAAATTATAATGAAACTTGTTATAGGTAATCCATTTAATCCCCCAATCTCTCTCTCTCACTAAACATTTTATGCTCTCTCTCCTCATGTCGTACCCCCTATGTGATGTCCCGACTCCTATATACGGAAATGCAAGAATCGTAACATTGAAATGATGACAACACGAGTCACGCATCTCAACTATAAGTGCTCAATTGTTTATAATATGCAAAAAGTGCACAACAAAATACAGCGGATAAATTTAATAAGTCAACTAAGTACCAGGATTTTAAATACAACACTACCAAAATAAAAATATTACTGAAAATTATACAGTTATCCGTGAAATAAAATATAAAGTCAAATATATAGACAAAAGGGAAACAATTCTCATAATCCAAAAAGCGACCACATGTTACTCCTTCTGCGGAGCCGATCTCATAGGCTCTTTGTCCTCATCTGTATCAAAATCTACGGTACCATAAAACGATACCGCAGGTAAGTAATAATCTAAAAACTCACCAGATAAAAATACATTAATACCACCAACAAATATGCATGCATATAATGAAATATGCATTAGGCTTAAAAACTACATTTTTCCCGAAAAATGAATATTTATCAACGCACGCTAAAATCCCATTTTGGCCCAAAACATTTCCATTAAAACGTTTTTCACCATTTTTCCCGAAAATGGCCTAAAACAATAATTCATCATTTTTCCAGAAAATGATTCACATAAAAACATTTATCGAACACTGTAAGCTGGAATCATAGGCGGGACTCTACCACCATTCCTGCTTACCTCCATCCCTACCGAATGCACCGTAGTCGAGAATCATAGGCAGGACTATACTACCATCTCTGCTTACCACCATCCCTACAGTTCATTTCCACACAATGGGTACCCATCAGAGCACCATAGGCAGGACTCTACCACCATCCATACTTACCACTATCCCTACCACATGCACCATAGGCGGGAATCACAGACAAGACTTTACCACCATCCATACTTACCACCATCCCTACTGCATGCATCCTAGGTGAGAATCACAGGCAGAACTCTACCACCATCCCTATATTCTCTTTTCCTTTCTTTCAAAACGATCAATCCAAACATTTCAAAACATACTCAAAATCATCTTTCACATGAAAATTCAGTTTTCAAATATACACATGATCATGTATGCAATTATGCGAAAACTCAGTTTTCATTTACAAATATGAACATGTATGCAAATGCATTGTACATGACACAACACCAATATTCAACAACCAACAAAACCCAACATGATCCAATCACTCAACAAACTCCATCCTCTAATCCAACCAATCCCTTTACTCCTTGGATTCAGTCCGGCACAACCAACCAGTTCACAGTAGATATGAGTTAGTACAAAAATACATTTAAATCTCAAAAATTATTTGAGAAAATACTTACAATGATATAATATACTTTTCGAAGGATCACGAAAATACTAGAAGTGGCGGCACAGCAACAGAACAATTCAAAATGCACTATGGTCGTGATTCTCAAAATGGTAGATTTTGAATGGGGTCAAACGAAGACTTGAGATTGCTAGGAAAATACTTAGAAGTGTCGATAAAGCTAATGGTAGTGGTCTTTAGCCGTGAGCGGGGGCGGGGGTTGAAGACCAAAATGCCCAAATCGGAGATGGAGATAGATGGGCTTCATCGGTGGCGGATCGGGGCTGAGAATGGGTGGGTTAGGTAACTGGGAGGCCGCCAGTGGTGTGGTGAAGAGTTGGTGTCTGGTGATGGCGTGACGGTGGCGCTAGAACACAAAGGGTGCCGCGGCTTGAGACCATGCATGAGGGTTAACGGCGGTGCTGGGGCTGAAAATGGAGGGTTAAGGTCACCAGTTGTAGGGGAAGAGAAAGAGATGGGTGGTGGCTGACACAGACGGCGCACGATGGCGCTACCGGTGGACGAAAATTGGGACGGTAGAGAGGAAGAGGGACATCGCACGCGGGAGAGAAAGCAAGGGAGGAAGAAAGAAAAAGAAGAAAAAGAGAAAAGGGAAAAAGAAAAGATGAGAAAGAAAAATGAAGAAAAAGAAATGAGATCCAATCCTCACAACTGGGGTCACAAAATTGATCCAACGAAAATTATTTCAAAACTATAATTTAAATAAAACTAATTTAAATACAATAATTTTAAAATCCAACATTAAACTAATTTAAAGTAAAGAGCAATTTAAATACAAACCAATAATTACTATAAAAAAAATTTCAAAACTTAAAAATCATAAAAATAAACCAATGAGAAATCCAATAAATTTAAAATAAGAGAACCAATATTTAAATTAATTAAAATAATCTTTCAATTAAAATATACTAAAATAAGGGGTATTACACCCTAATCTCTCTCCCTTTAAGCCCTTGCAACCTAAAACTCGTAGGAAGACTCTGAGAGGAAATGCTCACCCCTGCTTGAATGCCAATGAAAGTAGTTTCCAAATAAAGTAAGTCTCCAAATAATGGCCTACACCACACAACAAAGGCCATAGAGTCTCTTCCACCAACAATGCAGGACAAATTGTGATAAAGTGGTAAAAATGTACAGAA
This sequence comes from Cyclocarya paliurus, assembly GCA_029856935.1. Lineage (NCBI taxonomy): Eukaryota > Viridiplantae > Streptophyta > Magnoliopsida > Fagales > Juglandaceae > Cyclocarya > Cyclocarya paliurus. The sequence continues at coordinate 132,615 of CM056956.1, read as the reverse complement.
TAAGCATAAAGTTGAGACAATTTTAGGAAGAAAGCCATGTTACATGCCAGTTTAATACATTAAAAAGAAAGAAGGAAAGTTTGTGCATGACTAAAAGAAAAAGGTTTTACACAAGGACACGGAAGTAAGAAAAAAAAAATGTTTTATGTGTTTACTAACACCCCTCTCCCTCTCTTGTTCTCTCGATCTTTCCCTCTCTCTCTCTCTCTCTGTTTTCTTTTCTAGCCCTAGCCGCCAGTGATGAACCGCACGGAACAAGAGGGGATAACCAACTCATAGAATATTCGGGAAAGAGAGTGGAGCAAGGGTTCAAGGGGGAGCATAAAAAGAGGAAAAGTTCGTGGGAGAAGGGGGCTGGGTAGAGCAGATTTCGGGAGAATCTTCTTGTGCTGTTTTCCATTTCCTCTGATTTCTGGCTTTGATGTTGTTTTTATCTTTTTCTTGCATTGTTCACAAACTCACGATGTGTGAGTAATTTTCTTAAGCTTAGGTTCAGGATTTCTTTGAGTGGGTTGAGTTTCCTAGGGTTTGTGATTTCCAGTATGATTAGCAAGTAGTATCCAGAAAGTTTTCTTATCAGCTAATACATTAAGTCATTCCAGAGTTTACTCACCGGTCCTTGATCCATCGTCGACTGAAGGGCACGGTGTATTCTTGGTTCAGTTTGGTATTAATTTGATGGAGGTATTTCAGAGTTTAATTTGAGCATGAATCATATATATCAGCCAAACATTTTGTTCATGACTGAAATAATGTTTGAAGGAAATTGGGAAATTCTAACTCTCCTGTGAGACCAATCCATGAGAATGAGCCCGTAGCCTAAGTGTTTGACATAAGTTTTTTTAGAAATTGAAAATTTGTTTTGAGTCTTTTTCCTCTCTATTTGAAACTGCAAGGCTAAGGTGTTATTGAAGTATTCTCCAAGAAAATATTTAGTCGAATAGAAACATTGTTTAGAAGGAAGGAAAAGAAAGATTGAACCACATCTTTTCACATATGTGCATATAAGGTCAGACTTGATAGTCTAAAGGCTTGTTATCATCCCTTTTTCTATCACCTTTCCTTCGGAATGTGAGTAGATAAGCATTCTCATTTTAAAACACCACAATTCAGTTTTTTGAAAAGCTTTAATCCCTGTGAAATCGACCTTGGTACTCTTCCTATAAACAACTTCATATCTTCTGCACTTGGGAGACATTTTAATTTAGGAGACAAGTTTTTGGCGCCGTTGCCGGGGATTAGGCAATTTACAGAACAACCATATCTTCCTAGTGACATCTGATTCCTTTTACGTTGTTCATCTTTATTTTTGTTATCTGCTATTAGTTGTTGCACACCTCTGGTGTCTGTTTGGTGGGGTGAGTGGTGTTATTGCATGTCTATTTGGAATCAAGACCACATCTCGTTTGGTCAGAACAGAGTCTGTAACTTATTTAGACTGTGAATCCCTTTCATTTGAGTCATCCTCTGAAAGTCTTAGTACCATGGCTGAAGAGGAACACAATGAGAGGGAAGTGGTGAATCACAACAGGACTCTTAGGGACTATCTGCAACCTATTAAAACTAGTTCACCCTCATGCATCATCCAACCCTTAAATGCAAACAACTTTAATTTTAAGCCTGGCATGATCCCTTTGATACCTCACTTCCATGGGATGGAATTAGAAAACTCATACTTGCATATCAAAGAATTCGAGGAAGTATGCTCCACATTCATGGATAGGACTTGCACTAAAGAGGTGATTAGGCTTAAGCTGTTTCCCTTTCCATTAAAGGACAAAGCCAAAACTTGGTTGAACTCCCTAAGACCTAAATCCATAGGAACATGGCAGGAAATGCAAACTGAGTTCTTAAAAAAGTTTTTCGTCATGCATAGAACTACTACATTAAAAAGACAAATCATGAACTTCGCACAAAAAGATACTGAAACTTTTTACCAATGCTGGGAGAGATTCAAATATTTGCCCAATGCTTATCCCCATCATGGGTATGAAAACTGGAGAATAATCAGTTTTTTCTATGAGGGTTTACAACATAAGATGAGGCAATTTGTGGAAACAATGTGCAATGAAGAATTTTTCAATAAAGAACCAGAAAAAGCCTTTCAATACTTTGACTATCTATCTGAGAATGCCCAATCTTGGGACACTTCAGATGTTTATGATAGAACTAAACCATTAAAAACATCTCTGGAGGGGGTAAACACAATCTGAGGGAGGTTGATGATCTGCATGCTAGGCTGTCAATGATGTCTAGGAAGCTAGAAACCTTGGATATGAATAAAACCAAGGAGATTCAAAATGTCCAGAAAATCCCAGAAACATGTAAAATTTGTGAAGATGGCATATAACTGATGAATGTCCTACAATTCTGGCATTTAAAGAAGTCCTTTTGGATAAAACTAATGTTGTTAACATGGTGACTAAATCTTTTGCAGGCCCATCTTCAAATACCTACAACCCACAGTGGAGGAATCATCCAAATTTCAGCTGGAGGAATGAGCACCTAGCTCAATTCTCATCCCATGCACCTGGGCCCTACTAGTACGCATCTGCCCCAGTAGGGAAGGGCCATCTCAATATCGTGCACCAGCTTTTGGACAAAGGAAGAACCTTGAGGAAACAGTCCACCAAATGGCAGCAACCCTTCAGCAATTCATGCAAGGGCAAGCTACTAGCTACCATAAACAACCAGAACTCACAAGCTATCAGTGATATTAGAGGGTCACTAACAAGGCTAACCACAACTTTGAGTGTGCAGGAGAAAGGGAAATTCCCTGCTGACTCACTAAAAAATGAGCAGCATAAAAGCTATCCCAAGTGTAGGAGCGTGTCGTGTAATAATTAGGAATAAATTTCTAAATCATCTTCTCAGGAAAAGTGCTTGAAAATTAAACTCGTGTAAAATGGTGGAAATAGTTACAATGAGAGAATAAAAATAACAGTGATGATATGTACAATGAATGTGGGAGTGCAATGGAAATGAAAATTTACTAGTCATGGACTAGATTCATGTTTGTTGGTTTTGAGTTGATGATGAAAAGTAAGAAATTAAAATGCAAGACAGTAAATTAAAATTGCAGAAAATTAAATAACTGAAATGTAAAGGAACAATAAAATTAAATGACATAAAAGTAAATTGCAAAAATTAAAGGTGCAGGAAAATTAAATAACAGTAATTTAAATTGCAGAAAATTAAAAGTGCGAGAAAATTAAATGACATAAATTTAAATTGCAAGAAATTAAAAGTGCGAGAAAATTAAATGACAGTAATTTAAATTGCAAGAAATTAAAAGTGCGAGAAAATTAAATGACATTAATTTAAATTGCAGGAAATTAAAAGTGCGAGGAAATTAAATAACATAAATTCGAAATTAAATAAGAACAAGAGTTGTAAGGAATAAACTTGATATTTGGAATTGGAAATTGAGTTCTCCAACCCAAAAGTATGAACTTCTAATTAAAATAAATTCTCAAAAATAAAATGAACTCTCAACATCTATCAAAGAGGACTGAAAATTTACTTATTAAACAAACTCAAAACTGGAAATGAAGACTTACAAAAATAAAGTTTACTTAGCCATAAATTAAAACTGACTGATGAATAAATTACGCGAAACTAAAAACTGAACAAGAAAATAAAAACTGACTACAAACTCACTCATTGTTTTTCTCCGAACTCTCCTGATGACTCTAAATTCTAACTCTTACTTAACACTAAAATCTATTCTCCCTTCACAGTCCGTTTACAAGCTCTTATATAGGCTTCAAAAGCCTATGCGTTGCTTGTTTCATAAGTGATGCTAGCTCCTTATGTCTCCCACTCAGAAAGTTTATTTGCACTGTATCCGTGCATCCAAATGGAAAGTCCCGCATTACTAATCCAAGCTGTTCGCATGAGTGCCTTATTATTATTATTTTTCTTGTGTCCGTCGCTGGCCCCTCTGTTTCTTCTTTCGGCATTACTACACGTTAGCTTTTTTTTTTTCTTGCCCAGCGTGCATCCGCATCTCTTCCTCATTTATATATTTTTTTTCTTCTTTTCTTCTTTTCTTTTTGCTTTCTTTCTGCTGCAGTGCGTATCTTGGTATAATGGGAATGAGAGAACCCAAGAGGTGGGGAGAGAGTGCTGGACTTACGGAGGATGCAGTGCAGCTTGGAGGTTCACGGAAATGGCTCTTCAACGAGCGGAGAAAAGGTGGTGGCTGGCTGATTCGCATGGCCGTGCATGCTAGACAGTGGTGCACGGTGGTTGTTTCCTAGACATGGAATAGCGGTGCATGGACAGCGCAGTGGAGTTACGGGACTGGTTTGAGGCCCACGATACCCACATGATGCTCTGTTTTTTGGTGGAAAAAATAGAGGAAGACCGCGGTGCTCATGGTGGTGCTGAGGAGTCTTTTATGGTGGTGCTTGGCAACATGGTTGGTCTTGGAATGGTGGCTGGGCGGAGGATCACTGTGGTGCTGTTGCGAATGCAGAGCCGTGATGCAAAGACGTGCATGGTTTGGATGCTCATGGTTGTGCATGCTGGGTAGTGGCGCACGGAGGTTGTTCCAAGTGGCTGGGTCGAGCACGGTGCAACTGGTTTGGTGGCTGTTCATGCATGGGTGTACGTGTGCATGATTGTGCTGGACGTGGATGAGTGCTACAAGCGAGGCTGAAGGTTGAAGATGATGCGAATGACATGTCGTTTAGGCAACGAATGTTTTGTCTTCCTATGGAAAACGACAAGTCGTTTTTCCATGGAGGAAAAAAGACATGTCGTTTAGGACCTGTAAAAAAAAAGAAAAATAAAAATAAAAGTAAAACTAAAAAAAGAAAAATAAATAATATATAATATATAATCAAAGAAAAAAAATAAAATTAGACAAATAAAATTAAATAAATAATTACAAATAAAATAAAACTAGACTAAATATTAAAAATGTGTTGTGCATGAAGGAAATATTACAAAATTAAATCGCAAGTTATAAATTTAAGCATAAACTATGCTTTTAATCAATTTAAATCACAACTTGGATTTATGCCTCTTAATCAATTTTTCTATCTAAAACCAATATTAAAACAATAAAACAATTAAAAATATATTGGTTTTAAAAGTATAAAAAATGCAATAATGCAGCTCAATCACCTGCACAGCCACAACCAAACCCTCAAGGACATGCTCACCAAGTGTCAGAAATGGCTGAAGACTTCGGCCTGAAACAAGTGAAGGTTGTCACAACCTTGAGGAGTGGTAAAACTTTGGAAAACCCCACTCTTGAACAAGACATTTCTGGTAAGATTGCTAACCCACCTTGTATAGAAGCTGAAAAGGAACACTGCACAACACCTACACCTTTCCCCACTCGATTGGCCTATTTACATAAGGATAAAAACCAGACTGAGATCCTAGAGGTTTTTAAACAAGTGAGGATTAACATACTCTTGTTAGATGCTATCTAACAAATCCCCACTTATGCCAAGTTTTTGAAAGACTTGTGCACCATTAAAAGAAAGCTAAATGTGAAAAAAAAAAAGGCCTTCCTCACTGAGCAAGTCGGTGCTATCATCCAGAACAATATCCCACCCAAGTATAAGGACCCAGGGTCACCCACCATTGCTTGCATAATAGGAAGCTCGAAGATTGGACATGCACTGTTAGATCTAAGGGCTAGTGTGAACCTGCTACCATATGTTGTTTATGAGAAACTTGGTCTAGGGGAGCTGAAACCCACCTCCATTACACTGCAGTTAGCTAATAGATCCATAAAAATACCCAAGGGAGTAGTGGAGGATGTTTTAGTCCAAGTAGATAAGTTCTACTAGCCAATGGACTTTGTTGTCCTTGATATGCAACTTTCAACAAATTCCATGTTCCAAGAACCAATAATTTTGGGAAGACCATTTCTTGCTACCTCTAATACTTTAATAAATTGTAGAAGTTGTGTCCTTAAACTCAGTTTTGAAAATATGACCTTAGAACTGAACATATTCAATTTGTTCAAGCAGTCCCAAGAAGTATAAGAAGTTTAGGAAGTAAACTTGCTGGAAAATATTATCTTAGAAACCTCTCTACTATCTTACCAGCTTACTGATTCAATACTTGATCTAGAGGAAGATTTAGAGCAAAATGACACGTCTAATGAAATTTCCTCTATTTCATGTGTAGGGACTCTAACTGAGCTACAGTGGAAGCTAAAGGTTGAACAATGACCTGCAGAGATAGCAACAATAAGACCATCAGAGGAGCAGATCCCAGCATTAGAGCTTAAGCCCCTACCCACAGAACTCAAGTATGCTTTTCTAGGACCTAATAGCACTTTACCTGTAGTTATATCTTTTTGTCTAACTAATAAACAAGAAGAAGAGCTATTAAAGGTCCTTATAAAACATAAAAATGCCATAGGCTGGACCTTGGCTGACATTAAGGGCATAAACCCCCTCATTTGCACTCATAAGATTTACTTGGAGGAGGATTCTAAGCCTTCTAGAGAAATGCAAAGAAGGCTCAATCCTTCGATGAAAGAAATAGTTAAAAAAGAGGTCCTTAAATTATGGATGTGGGTATCATTTACCCCATCTCTAATAGTAAGTGGGTCAGCCCCATACAAGTGGTTCCAAAAAAATAGGGTTGACAGTAATTAAAAATGAGTTAGTACCCACACGGGTGACTACAGGATGGAGAATGTGTATTGACTATAGGAAACTTAATGCTTCCACTAGAAAAGACCATTTTCCATTATCATTTCTCGACCAAGTCTTGGAGAAGGTTCCTGGTCATGCATTTTATTGTTTTTTAGATGGATTCTCAGGCTATTATCAAATTGAAATACCACCTGAGGATCAGGAAAAAATCACTTTTACCTATCCATTTGGTACTTTTGCATTTAGAAGAATGACTTTTAGGTTGTGTAATGCCCCAGCAATATTTCAATGGTGCGTGCTTAGTATATTCAGTGATTTGATTGAGAATAGCTTAGAAGTCTTTATAGATGACTTCTCTGTTTTTGGGAATACTTTTGAGAAATGTTTGACTAACTTGCAAGCGGTTTTGGTCAGGTGTGAGGAGAAACACTTACTGCTCAACTGGGAGAAGTGCCACTTTATGGCCCAACAGGGTATAGTATTGGGACATATAGTGTCTTCAAAGGGTATTGAAGTGGATAAATAAAAAATAGACCTGATCTCTAAACTCCTCATACCTAAAACTGTAAAAGACATTAGGTCATTCTTGGGATATGCTGGATTTTATAGGAGGTTTATCCACGGTTTTAGTTTAATTTCTAAACCTTTATGCAAACTGCTCATGCACGACACTGCTTTTGATTGGACCCCAAAACACCAAAATGCATTTGATAAACTCAAAAATTTTCTCATCACAACCCCAATCATGCAGCCACTTGACTGGTCTCTTCCTTTTAAAATAATGTGCGATACGAGTAATTTTGCCATAGGTGCAATGCTAGGCCAACGTAGGAACAAGCTTCCCTATGCTATTTATTATGCTAGCAAAACCTTGAATGGAGCCCAAAAAAATTACTCCACCATAGAAAAAGAGCTGGTTGCAATTGTTTTTGCTTTGGACAAATTTAAAACTTACATCATTGGATCACCTGTGATCATTTTCACTGACCATGCAGCTTTAAAATATTTGTTAGCAAAACAATATGCTAAACTGAGGCTAATAGGATGGGTGTTGCTTCTGCAGGAATTTAACATCACAATCAAGGACAAAAAATGGGTAGAAAATGTGGTGGCTAACCACCTATTCGGATTGACCTTTACAGAAGCTGAACCTGCCCTACCAATCTCTGAATTTTTTCCTGATGAACATATTCTAGCAGTTGAAATTATTCCTTGGTATGCTGACATTGTAAATTTTTTGGTGACAGGGAAAACAACCCCAAGTAGACAGTGCAGGACTTAAAGAGATTCAGGGCAGAGGTTAGGTATTTTTTTTTATGATGACCCTTACTTATTTAAGTATTGTTCTGATCAAACAACTCGTAAGTGTGTCCCGAATATTGACATACCATCTGTTCTTACTGCTTGCCCCATTGAGGCTTGTGGGGGGCATTTTTCTGCAAAGAAAACAGTTGCCAAAACCTTACAATATGGATTGTATTGGCCCAGATGTTTAAAGATGCCTTTGAGTTTTGTAAGAGGTGTGAACCATGCCAAAAATTAGGAGGGGTAACTAGGAGAAACATGATGCCCCTGCAACCAGTTTTAGTGTTAGAGGTTTTTTACTGTTGTGGCATCGATTTTATGGGACCCTTTCCCCCTTCTTTTGGGCATGTGTATATTCTGTTGGCCGTGGACTATGTGTCAAAGTGGGTAGAGGCCATACCATGCAAAAAGAATGATCACCAAGTGGTGCTAAAGTTCATAAAGGATAACATTGTGTCCAGATTTGACATGTCTAGAGCTATAATTAGTGACAATGGAACACATTTTTGCAATAAACCAACGAAATCCCTTCTGTAAAAATATGGCATTCATCACAAGGTGTCTACCCCTTATCACCCGCAAAGCAATGGCCAAGCCGAGTTAACAAACAGGGAGATCAAACACATCCTTGAAAAAACAGTGAACCCAACTAGGAAGGATTGGTCATTAAGGTTGATTGATGCCTTATGGGCATATAGGACTGCCTACAAGACCATACTTGGTATGTCCCCTTATAGGTTAGTCTATTGTAAGGCATGCCACCTCCCTGTGGAACTTGAACACGAGGCTTATTGGGCAGTGAAGAAATTCAATTTTGATATGGAAAAAGCTGGGTCTTTAAGAAGGTTACAGTTGTCTGAATTAGAAGAATTGGGAAGAGATGCGTATGAAAATTCTAAATTAACTAAAGAGCATATGAAAGCATTACATGATAAAAGCATAATCAGAAAAACTTTTGAACCAAATCAGCAAGTCTTGCTGTATAACTTTGGCTTCATCTGTTTCTTGGTAAGTTGAGATCTCGTTGGGCTGTGCCGTATTTAGTCAAAACAGTTTTCCACCATGGTGCCATTGAAATAATGAACCCACAAAATGGAAATACTTTCAAAGTTAATGGCCAAAAACTTAAGCCATTTTTGGGACACTTAGCATCAGAGACTTCCACTATCCTCTTGCAGGACCCCACTACTAATGCAAATTGTTAATACAAAAGAAAAAAAAAGTTTTTTTTTAGCTTCAAGTTTTTTTTTTCTGTTACCTTCCTTTCTCCTGCTCTCACTAATCTGCTTTATAGGGGTTGTTTATTTTCCTTTCCTTTAAGTTCAGTACTACCCAAATGTGTTAAAAAAGGCAGCTCAGGTAATGTCTTCAAACTTCTGTTTTATATCTTACCTAAATTAGTACAAACATTGAAGACAATGTTCATTTTTAGTTAGGGGTAAAAGGTACTGTCGATTTTGGCATTGAGATGAAAATTTTAGAAGTTTAGAAGTTTCAGTCTGAGAGGGAAGTGTTGGGATCATGAGCACATTGATACTTAAATAGTTTAAGAGTAACTTTACCGAGAATTTCATATAATAAATGGACACTTGAGTAGAGGAAGTAGTCAAGACTTTGCTGACTGCCAAACTGCCACCTTTACAACTTAGGACACCTAAAAAGGATTCTAGCTTATTGGCATCACTTGATGTTACAACTGGCTAGGCTTTAATGAACCACATCTTAATGGTTTAGAAAGAAAACAGAAATAAAAGAGAGGCTAAAGTCTCCACCCAAAAAGAAAAAGGGGACAAACCAAAGATCATTGAACGTGCTTTTGGGAAAGGTTGCCTATCACCGGGATTATAAAAAAAAAAAAAAAAACCTTTCAAAGTGTGGTAGCGTGAAAGCCAACAAATAGCAGTGGCTTGGAATTGAAGTGAAGAGAATTCTCTATAAAGATCAGCTGTAATGTGGAAAGTGGCCTAAAATATGATATGCAACTCTAGTGACCTAGTCACACACTGAACACGGTTTGGGGAATGAAATTGTATTATCTGCTTCATGTATGCAAGTGACTGCATATTATATGAACTTTTTATAAAAGCTACTTTCTTAACTGTGGAGGTTAAAATAACACATGCTTCTGACAAGTCCTTAATTGATAGAATTCTAAATGACAGTTGAAAAGGGAAGTGATTCATGGGCATCTATAGCATCATTTGCTAGCGACTAGCAAAAAGCTAGCTGGGGGGTGTGATAGAGTGGCAAAAATGTACTGAATAAGCATAAAGTTGAGACAATTTTAGGGAGAAAGCCATGCTACATGCCGGTTTAATACATTAAAAAGAAAGAAGGAAAGTTTGTACATGACTAAAAGCAAAAAAGGTTTTACACAAGGACACGGAAGTAAGAAACAAAGTGTTTTATGTGTTTACTAACACCCCTCTCCCTCTCTTGTTCTCTCTCTCTCTCTCTCTCTCTCTCTCTCTATTTTCTTTTCCAGCCCTAGCCTCCAGTGATGAACTGCACGGAACAGGAGGGATAACCAACTCATGGAATATTCGGGAAAGAGAGTGGAGCAGGTGTTCAAGGGGGAGCATAAAAAGAGGAAAAGTTCATGGGAGAAGGGGCTGGGCAGAGCAGATTTCAGGAGAATCTTCTTGTATTGTTTTCCATTTCCTCTGATTTTTGGCTTTGATGTTGTTTTTATCTTTTTCTTGCATTGTTCACAAACTCATGATGTGTGAGTAATTTTCTTAAGCTTAGGCTCAGGATTTCTTTGAGTGGGTTGAGTTTCCTAGGGTTTGTGATTTCCACTATGATTAGCAAGTAGTATCCAGAAAGTTTTCTTATCAGCTAATACATTATGTCATTCCAGAGTTTACTCACCGGTCCTTGATCCATCGTTGACTGAAGGGCACAGTGTATTCTTGGTTCGTGTGAGACTTGGGTTTTTGTTAGCACACTTAATGATAGTTTGGTATTAATTTGATGGAGGTATTTCAGAATTTAATTTGAGCATGAATCATATATATCAGCCAAACATTTTGTTCATGACTAAAATAATGTTTGAAGGAAATTGGGAAATTCTAACTCTCCTGTGAGACCAATCTATGAGAAGGATCCCGCAGCTTAAGTGTTTGACATAATTTTTCTTAGAAATCGAAAATTTGTTTTGAGTCTTTTTCCTCTCTATTTGAAACTGCAAGGCTAAGGCGTTATTGAAGTATTCTCCAAGAAAATATTTAGTCGAATAGAAACATTGTTTAGAAGGAAGGAAAAGAAAGATTGAACCACATCTTTTCACGTCTTTGCACACCAGGTCAGACTTGATAGTCTAAAGGCTTGTTATCATCCCTTTTTCTATCACCTTTCCTTCAGAGTGTGAGTAGATAAGCATCCTCATTTTAAAACACCACGATTCAGTTCTTTGAAAAGTTTTAATCCCTGTGAAATCGACCTTGGTACTCTTCCTATAAACAACTTCATATCTTCTGTACTTGGGAGACATTTTAATTGAGGAGACAAATTGCTTGGCTTCCAGGTCTCGATTATGCTATGCAAATTACTTCAGTGTTGCACAGTCTCCATTGAATCATTGTCTCCTTACACACAAATTCTCCTCAATTGTGGCTCCTTGCAATTCAACTACCTTAGATGGTCGCACTTGGATTGGAGACGGGAATTCAAAATTCCTCCGTCTTGAACAATTGTTGAACAACCACACATCTATGACCCGTATTGCACCTAGACAATCTGTCGCTACTGCCCAAGCGGGGTGTCGCTTGAGGGAAGAGAGAGTGCAAAAATGTTCGGCTTAAGAGAGAGAGAGAGAGAGAGAGAGAGAGAGAGAGACAAGGGAGTGATGCGAATTACTTATAGCCAGTTTCATTTTAATTTTCTTGAAATGGCAACGTGTCGTTTGGTAATTAGAGGGTGTAAACCTTCTCTTTATACCATGTCTTGTTTCTAGCCTTTCTCATTATTCAAACGTAGGTTGCACTTGAGCTTATCATCGATTTATATTATATTCTCCAAAGTTACTTTATTTTCACAGTATAAATTATTTATATTATATCTTATAACTTTATAATCTAGAAATTTTGACAAAATAATCTTTGAATTTTAGTAAATATATTTATGTCGTTTATATATGCTTACATAAATGAATATATTAAGGACTCAAATAGTATATATAGTGTTATAAACATGATTAACTTGTATTCACTTTGACCACAAAACATATAATGTTATTGAGTTAAATATGATAAAAAAATAATATATATATATATATATATATATGAAGTTATTTCAGTTTATACAAGTTCATATAAGTGGAGTCAAACTTGAGTTGTATTAATATTAAATAATTAATCATAATTTTTTGTTTATGAATACTTATTTAATGAATGAATTAAGTAGACTTTAAATTTAACTTAGTCGATCCCGAACAACTTGTCAACTAATTTTACTTATTTACGACCATCCCTTTATCCCTTTCTATGCAATGAAAGTGTGGAAAATAAGTAAAATAGAATTTGAGCAAGATTTCTATTTCTGAATGATGAATATCATGTACATTAAGATGGCCTATTTATAGGAAAAAACTAGGCCAATTGAAATATAAACAAATACAAGATCTCTTAATCAAACTAGTATTCTAATCAAATATATATCAGCATCCCCCTCAAACTCTAGATGGTGGATCCAACTTGAGTTTGGAACCAAGATCACAAAGTCAATCGGGTAGATGAGATTTTGTAAAAAGTTGGGAAGCTAGTCTCCAGAGGAGATGGAGTAAAGAAGCAAAGTGTCTTGCTGAAGATGATGCCTAATGAAATGACAATCAATCTCGATATGTTTGATATGCTCATGGAAAACATCATTATGACCAATCTATATGGCACTTCAATTGTCATAATAAATGGAAGAACAAGCCATTTGAAGGGCACCAATATCTGCTAAAAGCCAACATAATCATAAAACATCAGATGTAGTGTCAACAAAAGCATGATACTCAAATTATGTACTAGAGCGAGCAACAATAGGTTGTTTTTTACTATGCCAAGAAATCATAGAAGTCCCTAGTAAGAAGTAATAATCAATGGTAGATTGACAATTAATGGGATCTCCAACCTAGTCAGCATCAAAATAAGCCCCGAAGCTTAAAGGATGAGTGTGAGAAAAAAGGAAGTCTATCAAGCAGAGTTCCCTTAATGTAATGCAAGATACGAAGAACGACAACATAGTGGGTAGATCGAGGAGCACTCATAAACTGGCTTAGCAAATGTGCCGCGTAGGAAAACTTTGGTCATGTGATGGTAAGATAAATAAAACTACCAACTAGCTGCCAATAGAGAGTAGCATCATAAAGATGTTCACCATCGGTGACAAGAAGCTTGACATTAGTCTCAAAAGGATTGTTGATAGTCTTGTTGTCCATCAAGCCAGCTCAAGAAAGCAAATTAAAAGCATATTTAGATTGAGAGAGGTAATAATCATCTATACCAGAAGTAACCTCAAGTCCAAGAAAATAATTGAGTCAGCCCAAGTCTCTAATCTCAAAATTCTAACTCAGAAAGATTTGAAGACTTATCCATGTTTCGGAAGTGAGATGAGTTGAGAACATCTCATCTTCTAAAAACTTTTCATAATTTTCTTCTCAAACATCACTTAAACATAAAATACATTTCAATATTAATTTTCAAAATTTTCATTTAATCATTACCTAATCATTACAATTTTTTCAAAATTTCAAACAAAATACAAAAAATAATATAACGTTTTCAAATTTCAAAATAAAAATAATACTAAAAAATCATATTCAAACAATTTTTTAACTTTATAATATTTTTATTCAACGTTTTTTCTCTCATTTTTCAAAACACAATAAAATATCTTAACTCAAACCATTTAACTACTATTCACAAACTATTTTACTAGTATTTACAAAATTCTTATCTCGCTTTCCAAACATGCCCTTAGTATCTTGAAATGTCATTTCTGATGATAATCATGTCATCAATATATAGAAAGGGGATAATAATACCCACATCAGTAGTTCGTAAATACAGTGCAGAATCATACGAGCTGGGAACAAAACCTTGCTACATGACCACATAACTAAGTTTGGCAAACCACACATGAGGAGCTTAGAGCACTCTCAATGGCTCTTGTAAAATACATTTTTAAAAAAAATATAAAAAAAGATGGCCAAAAGTCCCTTCCACTAGATCATCTATTCTATTTTTATTTTACATTCAGCTTGTAACACCCTCTTCTCGTAGGCTAGAAGTATCTCGTGTTTTTCATAAAATAAACCCGGCAAGAGATCTCATATTTAATAAATGAAATTAGGATTTATTTCATAAAAATTTGTCTGATAAAAAAATGTCTTCCAAAAATATTAAATGAATAAACTGAATAAATTTATGTCATAAAAAATCAATTTTATTCTAGAAGGTCTAAAACTAAACCAACTGCTCCTTCTAATCCTGAACTGTCTGCTCGTAATCATCATCCTCACTTGGGTGGTTAAAAACATGAAAACAAACTAAAATGAGTCGAATATTCAGTAAGAAATCTATCACAACGTTAACATACTAAAAATAAGATTTTCATAAAAGTTTTCATGCTGAGAGCTTAAAATTCATGACTGTTCATACTGATGTTTATGCTATGCATGACTGATTTATCTGAATTAACTGACTAATTTGACTTAACTAACTGATTTGACTTAACTGACTGATTTGATTTAACTGATTGTTCTGATTGGCCAACAGACTTAATCCTGTGTGCGAGATTGTGCACCGACCCCACATCCCTCTGTAGCAAGGGGAGCCGCTAATAGTATCTGGCATACTATGGTGGACCATGCTTGAGTCCGTGGCTTGCACATCCACCCTGAAACTGAACTGCATTGGTACCATGCATCTGAATGACTATCTGATTAACTGATCTTATCTTATCTTGCACTTGAACTTAATATAGCTTACGTGTCTTATACTCATGATATGCATGACATAATACATACATAATTATAATTTCTGAATTTGAACATGATACGGAATGACATGATCGTATGTTATGCTGGATGACATGTTTGCATATGACATGAGTGGTGCTTAAATAATGGCTGTCAATGAACTGGCTTGAATAATACTTAAATATAAGCTGAACTGTAATGATTCTAATTTGTGATCAAATTACTTACCTTGTTGTGCTTCTTCTTGAATCTCATTTCGTAACTCGTCGCCTATACACAGTATTTAAATATTGCTAAATCTGTCTGGAAAAAACATGTACTAATATCCTACTTAATTAAATTCATAATATAGAAGATAGTCAAATAAATTGTTTGTTTAACACTATAATCAATAAATCCTAATATTTTAAATATATTATAAATACTTAATAACATATTATAATTTAGTAGACTACTTGGCTATTAAAATAAATCATAAAAATCTCAATTCTTAAATTAGGTTTCATTTCTTTACATAATTATTCAATCTTATAAGAAATCGAATAAATATTAATATCATTCAAATATTCTTAACATATTTCTTAATTTCTATTTAAAATATAACTTAATAATTTTATTAAAAATCTGGCTAAATAGACTAAGGAATATTAACTAAAATATTAGGCTCAAAAGTATACTTTAAAATATATTTCAAATTCTTTAAACACTTTCTTATAAAAATGAGCTTATGACTAATATATTTATTTAAGTAAAAACTCACCTTTAAAATGTTAAACCCAATAAAATTACTAAAACAGTTGTTGAAATAATATAAAATCAAACCCAATTTAAAATACAAGTCCATTTAAAAATCACTAGAATCTGTAAAAGTAGCAATCTGGCCCATAATAATTTTTTTTTTTTTTTTTTTAAAGAGTTAGGGTCACATGTCCAAGAGTGACCCCTCCCCAATTTTATTAATAACCCTCACTTGTGGCGGAGGAAAACCGTGGTAACAAAACAAGCATCTGGAGTACAAAATAAACCCAGAATGCAGAAAAGGGAAACAGCTAGAAAGAAAAGGACCACAAAAAGAACCCCAAACAAAGACCACCCAAACTTAAACAAAACGAATTGAAGGTAAACCAGAGTAATCCATTCGGATAAGACCACGCAAAGCTCGAGGAGTCTCCGTCAAATGCGAACAAATCAAATCACTACCAGAAGCCCCATGTTTGGCTAGCCAATCTGCAACTTTATTAGCCTCCCGATAAACATGATGAATCGAGCACGTCATAGAGTTCATAATGTCCATTATCTCCTCCCAAAAATCCTCCAAATACCACACCCCACATCTTTTACTTCTCCACCAGGCAATTACCATCATAGAGTCAAGTTCAATTTCTACATAATTTAAGGATAATGATTGACATACCTGGAGCCCATGGAGAAGAGCTAACAACTCAGCCCGATTATTAGAACCTGTACATTTCTAATAACTCCACCTATACCTGAGGCCCCAGGATTACCCAAACTACTGCCATCTGTGTTCAGCTTAACCCATCCCACCGAAGGCCGTTGCCAAGCAACAACTTTGCAATGCCGGGTTGGGGGTAAATTTGGCCGGACGTTCAAACCCTCAAGAACCTGTAAATCAAAGCTAGAAAGGTGAGAACTAGCATGAATATCACGACAAATAATATTTATCCACCGCCGAACAGAATGAATGATGTCAGAGGCAGATTCAAAGCGACCCTCCATACGCGCCAAACATCGTCGCCGCCAAATACGCCAAGTGATAATCACCGGCAGGATTCCCACAAGAATGCCAACTTGAGACGATAACTTTGCACGGCGAAACCAAATCCTCACCGAATCTTTCCAATTTTGTCCCATTGGGATCCCAAGGTTAGCCCCAAAATAACGCCAAACAGTTTTCGCAATATCACCTGCAAAAAGAACATGATTTTGGTCCTCATAATGACCGTTAGCACAACAATCACAACGGGAGGTAATAGGAATACCAATATGTCTAAGGTGGTGATCGACGCTAAGGGCCATAAACCAAGCTTTCCACATGTGGGTAGACATTTTGAGAGGAAGACTCTTATGCCATATCCAAGAATGTTCCTCAATAGTATCACCCCTAATACGTAAACAATCCCAAGCAGACTTAGTGGAGAAAAAACCATTATCATTATTGGTCCAAATCAGCACATCAATACCTGGTTTAGCCTTACCCAAATCCACTAAGATACCATCAAAGTGATTCGGTCCCACTAATTGAAGAATAAAGTCCATGTCCCATTCATTATTTAATTTGCAATCCTTTACCTGAAGATGAGGATGACCCATAATATGCATATCATTAACTAACGGACCGTTGTCCCGCCAGTTATCATACCAGAAAGAAACCAAACCCTCTTTAAGGCGCCACTTAGACTTATCCAAGATCAAAGGGAGTGAATTAGCAATCATTTTCCAGAACCTCGTACCTTTCATTGGATCAACTAAGACCCAAGGTTTAGAACCCACATACTAACTCTTAAAAAAATTTGCCCATAAAGAATTACCTTGAATGAGATTCCATGCAAATCTAGCATGAAGGGCTTTTTGCATATCATCAAGATTCCTAAGAGCCAAACCACCTTCCTCCACGGGACGACAGATAGAATTCCAGGCCACCCATTTTTTCTTACCTTTTCCATTATGCTCCCCCCAGAAAAAAGTACTCATCATACGATGAATAGCATTAATAGTGGATTGCGGGACCTGAAGAACAGCAAAGAGATGAAGAGCCATACTAGAGAGTACATGTCGGAGTAGAATAAGACGACCACCCGCTGAAAGAAATCTCATCTTCCATCCCGATATTTTCTTTTGAATATTAGACACCATATCTTCCAGATGTACCTGTTTAAGACGACCCAAAATAATAGGCACGCCCAGATATTTGAAAGGGAAAGATCCTTCTGAAAATCCAGTCTGCCGTAATAATAAGTTTTTACGCATGGAAGAGATATGCTTTGAGCAATAAATGGCAGATTTAGAGTGATTGATACATTGACCCGACCAGCGCTCATACTTATGAAGCACAGATAATATTTCCCTTATAGCGTTAGAGCTACCATTAGAAAAAAGCACAACATCATCAGCATACATAAGATGAGAAATAATGGGGGTACCTCGGGCCTGAGAGAATTGACCAAATTTTTGAGCCTGTACACTTTGCTTGATCAATCTTGAGAGAATTTCTTGAAGGATAATAAAGAGATAGGGAGAAAGAGGATCACCCTGTCGCAGTCCCCGGCCACTTTGAAAAAAACCTTTAATAGTGCCATTCATCATAATCGAAAACCAAGGAGTCGAGATGCATGTTTTGATAAGAGCACAAAAATCAGAGGAAAACCCAAAACAGCGAAGAACCTCCAGAAGAAAGAGCCAATCCACTCTATCATAAGCTTTAGCCATATCCAGTTTAATCATGATATTACCTCCATGTGCCTTCTTGTTGATAGAATGGACCATTTCCTGGGTGAGACTAATATTCTCAAAGATGCTTCGCCCTGGAATGAAAGCACCTTGTTCCCATGATATCATTTGAGAAAGGAAACCTGTCAACCGATTAACAATGATTTTGGAGCAAATTTTATAGAAAACCGAGCAAAGGCTTATAGGCCTAAACTTATCAAATCCAGAAGGTATGTCAACCTTTGGGATTAAAACAAGAAAGGAAGCAGTAAAAAATCTTGGAAGCTGCTTGGAATTAAAAAATTCAGTAATGGCTTCCAAGACATCCTCTTTCACAATATCCCAACAACTTTTGAAGAAACCCGAACCAAAACCATCAGGTCCCGGGGAGCTATTAGAAGGAATAGAGGATAGAGCAGAGAAAACTTCATTCATAGAGGGAACTGCACATAACATCAAATTATCAGACTCAGAAATAATAGGAGAGATAAGAGCTGATAAATCAGGTAATAAACTAGCCGGCGTGCCCTGCAGAAAATTAGAAAAGAAATCCACGGCCCCCTGATGAATACTCTCTGGCGAATTAAACACCATACCATTCGAAAATTTCATTTCCACCACCCTTTTACGGCGTTTATTGGCCAGGCAGGCATGGAAGAACTTCGTGTTACGATCACCATCCATGTGCCATTTTAATTTAGACATTTGAGCCAACCTAGTATCTTCACGACGGACCCAATCCTCTAGTTCCGCCGAAGAAATTAAAAGCTCCCTTTCAGTATCATCATCCCAGTGTTGCTGCAATTTAATTTCAAGCTCTTCAATATGCTTTTCAAGAGAAGTAATATGCACATTAGTAAAACCGAAAACCTTTTTGTTCCATTCACGCAAGGCGACCTTAGTGTTCTTCAATTTAAAAACCAATTTAGTAAGACCCCGACCACCAACAGGAATAGACCACGCTTGTCGGACACACAGCAAAAAATGCGGATGATCCACCCACATTTGTTGAAAACGAAAAGGGGAAGGGCCATAAGAGAACGGATCCATCTTGAATTCAATAACCATAGGGGAATGATCAGACGTGGTGCGAGGAAGATAAGAGCAAACTGCATGAGAGAAATAATCGAGCATAGAGAAATCCATTAAAACCCGATCTAATCTCGCCCAAGATCTAGCAAGACCCAGCTGTCCATTACACCAAGAAAATTTATTACCCTTAGACCTCATTTCAACCAGACCACCTTGATGAATCCAGTTATTAAAATCTTCCATCGCCACATTAGAACGAGGTGCACCACCTCTCCGTTCCGAATTATTCCTGATAATATTAAAATCCCCAGCAAAAAGACAAGGTTTGGGACCCATAACCTGGGAACTAAGATCCTCCCATAACATTTTCCTCTCATACATACTGCATTTAGCATAGATAATAGTACACAAAAATTTATAGGACCCCATGTTAACACGAAGAGAAATAAATTGCAAATTAGTCCGCATCACTTGAATATCAAGAGTCTTGTCCCAGAAAATCCAGATTTTACCACCATCCACAATATTCGAAATAAAAAAATCAAAATTTAAGTAATGTTGTAAATGAATGGCTTTATCCAGAGCTTGAAAAGGTTCCAAAACCGCAACCAGCTTAGGCTTAAACTGACAAACTAAATTCTTCAATCTACGACGAGAGGTACCAATACCACGGGCATTCCAAACAATAATGTGGCTCATAAAGACAAAGGAGTGGGACGGGTAATAACCCGACTTGAGCTTCGAACTTTCTCAAACTTTTTCTTTTGATATTTTTTCTTATGCGAGTTACCTGTAGAATCGGAATGGTAATCCTTGAATTGAGGGAGCACGTCTGGAAAGATATCAGTGTCAGGCTCAGAAACCACTTCTTCCAGATTATACTCATGATTTTCCTGTAGGCTGCCGAATGGTAATCTTTGTTCAACAGCTTGACTAATATGATCTTCTTCCAGGTTAGTATTAAGAGCTGCCTCCAGCATCGGAATAAGTGGTTTGTCAACATTAAAAGAAAACTCTTTAGGATGGTTGGAAAGATTACCTGTATCCTCACTTAGCACTAGCGTTCCTCCTTCTCCAGAATCTGAGTGATTAACCCCCTGGACCGGGGCTGAGGAAACGGTTAAAATTTGAACCGTAGTTTGGTCAGCAAGCTCTGTTTCAAGAGTCTGCTCACGAGAAGTATTCCCAGCAACTTCGCTTATCACAAGCACCCCTCCCTCATCATGTATATCAGCCTCCGTAAGAACATCCCTCTGTGCAGGAGATAAAGCAGTGATGGAAGGTTGTTCCGGAATAACAACCTGTTCCGCAGACTCTGTTTCAGGGGTGCCCACGATTTTGATCATCTCATCCCCCTGAATCTGACCAGCACGAGTATCACCCTTTATTGGTTCAACTTTCTTACCACCACGGTTGAAATCCTTGCCAACCCGACAGGTTTTCAGATTATGACCCTGAACTCTGCATTTTCCACAGTACGCGGGCAACGTTTCATAGTGCACCTCCTGTTTCCGACTAGTAGGCAAACCTGGGGCACCAATCCAGAAATAGGTAATCGGCTCCTTGGCTGCATCCATCTCCAAACAGAGTCTCGCTCCATCAGTTCGGGTAGCACAACGCGTGGGGTTGTCCCTCCGAATGAACCGGCCTATAGGAGCAGTAAATATTCGAAGAAAAGACTCTTGATAATAGTTGGGAGGTAATCCCGGGAGCAAGATCCACACGGGAACATTAGAAGGTTCATGCTCTTCATTGAATTCTGGAGACCAATGAAAAGCACGGTATGCCACTCCATTTACTTCACAGGATTCCCGGGAGAGAGCTTTCACAAAATCAGCTTCGGAAGCCATTCGAATAAAAACATTACGCGGTATTTTCATGGAGGAAACCACCGGAGTAGAAGACAGTCCCCAGCGGCTGGAAATAAAAGCACGTATGGCGTCCAGGGAAGGCCTTTGTCGAAGGAACTTGATCACGATGGAGAACCGGAATGGTTCAGCAGATCTACTGATTTCTTCTTTGGAGAACTGAAAAAAGATCTCACCATCCATAATTTTTGGAGCACGCGGGGCTACAGAGATATCGGGAAGAGGCTGAGGGACCGCAGCAGCCATCTCAGCAAAGGTTTGACGGCCAGAAACGTGGCCATCCACGGCTGCCATGCAGCCTGAAGCAACCCAGGGGCCAAACGGAGAAGAAACACAGTAAAACCCTAGCAGAGCACGTAAAGGGTAGTTTCGTCCAGCCCCTATACGCCCATAATAATATTACTACATAAGTCCATCTAAATAATCCCAGCACATGCACATAAAGGCTTAGGGCCCAAGGGCCCATCAAAACTCAAGGTTTCCTCTGGAAAACAAAACACACGGACAAAGAACCAGAAGGAGAAGCCGTACGAGAGAAAACAGAGTGCTCATTGAGGGCAGTGGCACGGTTCGGCGAATCTGGGCAGCTGGAAGTGGTCAGCGACATGACTGGGTCTCTGGGCAGGATGGTACGACGCCGTGATAGAGAGAGAGAGAGAGAGAGGACTACCTAGCCGAGAATAACAGAGGGAGAGGAGATCACCATGGGGCAGTCGAGGCTAAGGTGGCGTGCGGCGAACCTGGGTGACAGAAATTCTTCACCGGCGATTTTTATGGTGCCCGAGAGGTGCTCTGCTGTCCTTAAGGTGGCTGGCGAAACCACTTGAATTGGCTGTGTCGAGGTGCTCATCTACGGGTGCAAGAGGCTGCAGCGTGTTTGAGCTGGGTTCTCGGGCAATGGTGGTCCATGAGCTGGCTCCAGCGTGATCTGAAAGTGGTGGTTGCTGGGTGGGAGGCTGCGGTGGCTGCTGGAGAACAAGGCTCACGGTTGGCTGCTTTCCGTTGCATGGAGATGCTTTGTTTTTGTGGTATAAAATAGAGGCTACATCGATATCCCTTGGGCTGATTTAGTGATTCCTAGTGGTTGGCTGCTGCGGTTTCGCGTTGGCTGGGCAGTGAGCTGGTTTCGGTTGCTTTTTCATGGACGTGGCCTGGAGCCTGTGCATGGAGTGGAAGGCAGCGTGCATGGCGGATGAAGTGGAGGGCTTCAAAGGAGTTCGGCTTGGAGTTTTGGTAAGCGTACTATATATATAGATGATTGAGAATCCAAAAGAAAACTAACCCTAGATAAACAAAAAAAGAGACGTGCATGTGCATGGTAGTGAAAACCATGGGTATAGGTTTAGGAATCTTAATGGAGATAGAATTCTAAAATAATAATCCTATAAAATCTAATGATGATGATGATGATGATGATGATGATAATAATAATAATAATATTTATAGTTATAAGAAAAATACATAAAACGTATCTTATGGCCTAATCTTAAGATTGGGTTGTTACACAGCTACAGTAAATCCTCTACATGTAGAGGTAATTGTTTATTACTCTAAACAATTTTTTATTATTTCTCTCTCATTTCATCCTCTTTTCTTTTTATCTAATTTTCATTTTAACCCTTTTATCACTTTTGCACAGGCCTCACTCTCTAATCTCTTATCTACTCTCTAGGACTCCGTTTATAGTCCCTTTGACTTTTATGCATGCAGAAGTTTTGATATTGTTAATAATAAAGATAGGGGTTTTTTTATTTATCATTTTACTCTCTTTTTTTAAGTAATTTAAAATATTACATTATACATAAAGAAATATTGCCAATATCAAAATATATGATGTATAGAGAAATATTTGAAATAAATAAAAAAGATTAAAAAGTATAATATTTAAATAATATAAAGAAAAAATAGATAAGTTAATGTATGATATATTATAAAAGTCAGTATGTAAAATAGAAAAAGTGGATTTTGGTAATGTATTTTAAAGAATAGGATAAAAAAACCATTGCGAGTGCTCTTACTTGAGGCCATAAAGAGCATGATGAAGGCAGCAGACTTTATAAGGAGGATGCTCATAGCCAGGTAGAGGTTGCATATATACTTCTTCAACAAGATCACCATTCAAAAATGCATTTTTAACATCCATTTGAATAATTATCATTGACGAATTGCAACAACTGCAAACAAAGATTTAATAAAAGTAAGTCATGCAATAGGTTGAAAAGTTTCCTCATAGTGAATACCGTATTCTTGGGCAAAACCCTTGGCAACAAGGTGAGCCCTATATCACTCCCCTGATCCATTTACACGAGTCTTAATTTTGTATACCAACTTACATCCAACTGCAGATTTTCCAAGAGACAAATCTACTAAATCCAAAGTACAAGTCCTAGTAAGTGTATTTAATTCATCAGACATAGCTTTTTGATAAATAGGGTCAGTACTAATTTCACGATAAGTGCAAGGTTCATAAAAAGTAGCAAAAACATAACAACTATGATAATCTTGGATATGTGTGGGAGGGTCTCTTACCTGACTAGAGTGACGAGGTCAAATACCTGGGAGGACTCTGGGACATGTGATGCAGTTGGAGGATCATCAGTCTCATTAGGCATATCAAGAGTGGTCGTAGAGAGACTATCTGAGGAGCTGGGTAGCTCTATAATGAAGTCAGGGATTGAATCAATGGAAGTATTAGTGAAAACAATGGAAAACTGCGAAGGTGAATAAGAGAAACGAGAAAGACTGGCAAACATTCTATATTCCAAAAAAATCAAATAAAGAGAAACACAAAGACGTTTAGTGATGGGATCATAACAACGATTACTTTTTTGTACAATGCCATAACCAAGAAAACAACATAATCAAGAATGTGGTTCAAGCTTGGTGTTTTCCTGTGGAAGTAAAGTGACAAAACAAACACACCCAAAAACATTGAGTAAAGAGTAATCAGGGATTTCACCATAGAGAAACTCAAGATATGTTTTGCTATGAATGGTTTGTAAGGGAACCTGATTGATAGTGTATACAACAATGACAGTAGCTTCAATCTAAAATCTTTTAGGAACGAAGGCAGAGACAACAAGAGTGAGTATAGTGTCAAAGAAGTGTTTGTGTTTTCTTTCTGCATGTCCATTATACTAAGATTTATAAGGACATGAGCATTGAAAAATGGTCCCATGTTGGGATAAATCTCTCATTATGCTGAGATTTATATATAAGGACAAGAGCGTTGAAAAATGGTCCCATATTGGGATAAATATCAAAGGTGTTAGCTAACCTCCTTAGTATGGTTATGGATAAGATTATAATGAAGTCTCAAAATGCATTTGTGAAGGGAAGACATATTCTTAATTCAATCTTAATTGCTCATGAGTGTTTGGAAAGTAGAAAAAGGATGGGGCAATTTGAAATTTTAGTCAATCTGGATATGAAAAAGGCATTTGACCATGTCAATTGAGATTTTCTACTCTACTTGCTTGGGAGATTTGGGCTTGGGGAGAAGTGGTGCTTGTGGATAAGGCATTGCATTTCAAAATTCATATTTTCTATTTTGGTGAATGGTTCTCCAATTGGATGTTTTAACAGCTCCCATGACTTGAAGCAAGGAGGCCCTTTATCTCCTTTCCTATTTATCTTAGTTATGGATGCCTTGAGTCGAATGATTGAAGCGGCTATGGAAGGGGGTTTTGTTTCGGGATTCATGGTGGGTGATGTCTTACGGGGCAGCATTACTGTTTCACATTAACTCTTCACAGATGATACTTTGATTTTTAGCGGTACCAACCAAGATCATCTTCGAGCTTTAAGAGCTTTATTGCTAGGTTTTGAAGCTGCCTCCGGGCTTAGAATTAATTTAATTTAAGTCTGAAATTGTTCCAATGGGTACAATGTGAAATATTTTGGATTTGGCCAATATTTTGGGACGTAAGGTAACTCCGTTACCCATTAAATATCTTGGGTTACCTCTGGGGGCACCTCACAAATCAGTGTCTTCTTGGGATGAAGTGATTGAGAAGATTGAGAGGAGATTAGCAGGTTGGAAAAAGTTTTATTTTGTCAAAAGTGGGCAAAGTCACATTGATTAAAATCACATTGTCTAATTTACCCACATATTTCCCCTCCCTCTTTCCTTTACCTGCGGAAGTAGCTATAAGAATTGAGAGAATTTTTAGGAATTTCTTATGGGACAATAATGGGGAGGAAAGAAAATATCACTTGGTGAGTTGGAATAAGGTTTGTATCCCGGTGTCATGTGCAGCATTGGGGGTGCGAAATTTAAAACTTTTCAATAAAGCTCTTCTTAGAAAGTGGCATTGGAGGTACAACAACGTGAGTAATGCATTATGGAGGCAGATTGTAAATGCTAAATATGGGAGGGTGTGGGGAAATTGGTACACTAATGAAGTAAAATGGGTGTATGGAGTGGGTTTGTGGACGTCCATTCAGTTGGGATGGGGGGATTTTATCAAAAATATTAATTTCAAAGTGGAAAATGGTACAAATATTTATTTTTAACATGATAAGTGGTGTGGGAATTTAGCTCTTAAATTCGTATTTCCTAATCTTTGTAGGATTGCTAGAAACAAAAGGGCTGTAATGGCTTACTCTTATCAGTTATCTAATAATATGTTGCATTGGTATATGAAATTTACCAGAGAATTATAGGACTGGAAAGTGTGTGAAGTTGTTGATTTCCTTGTAAAATTATATGGTAGGCTGTTGTGGTGGCATGATTATAAGTCCAGATTCTCAATGAGATCTTTCTACAAGGTGTTAAATAATCATGGTGATAAAGTATACCCTTGGAAATGTATTTGAAGAGCAAGGGTGCCTAGTAAAGTTGCATTTTTTTGTTGGCTGGTGTCTCTTGAGAAAATATTAACCACAGATAACTTGAGGAAAAGAGGATGATTTGTAATTGACTGGTGTTTTATGTGTAAAAGGGATGATGAACTTGTTAACCATCTTTTTCTTCATTGTGAGGTGGTAACGAAGCTGTGAAACGAGATTTTTGCAAGGGTAAGCATTGCTTGGGTGATGCTTTTGCATGTGGTGGACTTTTTGGCTAGCTGGTAAGGTTCAATGGGATGCAGAGTCAGTGCAGGAGTGTGGAGGATGATACCCTTGTGTATATTCTGGTACTTATGGTTAGAGAGAAATGAGAGGTGTTTCGAAGATTGTGAACAAACCATGGGAAGATTAAGGAATTTTAAATTTGGAACGAAATATTTTGATGGAACAAGAAAATTGAGTTTGGATCATTTTGTGAAAGGTTTGATAAATTTTTGCAAGTTTAGATTAAAATAATGAGAATAATCATATATTAAAATAATGAAATTATGAGACCCTCCCTCAGTTGGAATGGGAGCATGACCCCAAACATCAAAATGACTTAGATCAAAAGGTGCAGAAGAAGATGAAACACTATTATTAAATGGAAAATTTGTTTGTTTTCCAATATGATAAGAGACACAATCAAAAAACTTGAAACCAACAAACCTTAAATGACCTTGAGAAGCTAAAATTTGAACAATTGGTAAAGAGGCATGACCCAACTGGGAGTGCCATAAACTAGAGGAAGTAGCAGAAGCAACAAGAGAATCTATTTGCGAGTTGGAATTTGTAGAGATGTAAGCTCGAAAAGACGTCCAACTTTACAGCCTGTCCTAATACCATCATTGTCAAATATTAGTCTCAAACCTAATTCAATAAGCTGACTAAAGGGAAGAAGATTTAAGGATAGTTTCGGAACTAAGTATACATAATCAACAAATAAGTAGAAGGATGAGATAGACCCAATGCGAGTGACAAAAATGTGAGTGACAAAACTATGAGAACTGTTAGCAACACAAATGATAGGTTTGGGAGAAATGATAGTTTTGTGGAAAAACAAGATAGAATCAGAAGTCATATAGTTACAAAATGCAAAGTCGATGAACCACAAAAACTTACTTGAGGTGATAGACAACACAGTAAGGATCGAGACAAAACATGGTGAGTGTCTCAACATCAACTATAGTGAGAGTAGGAGGGTGAGATGGAGTCTTAAAAATAGACTCAAATGCATATGGAGCAACCGTGACAGCCTGTTAAGCGGCAACTGTCCAAGTGAGCAACTAAACAAAGGCTTGGGAGCACTTGGAGAAGCACTTGCCATGACCATTTTTGGAGATTGCATTTTCATGGTGGAATGATGGTTTTCATCAAAGATGAGCTAAAAAATAGTAGCCTTTAGAGTTGGAAGAGGTATGTGATGCAAAAGGGAAGCAAGAGTTGCCTCAAAATCCTCATGAAGAGCCATCATGAAATGCATATATTTTCGATGATCACGATATGCCTCAAATAATTCTCTATGTCTTAAAGGCACTTCAATTAAGGATTTGCAGCAGATAATTGATCACAAAAATGATTTACTTGAGAATAAAAAGATATAGGCTGACTTGATTATTGGCGCATTTCGTCTCAAGTTGGAACTCCATGGAAGCATCATGAGTGCAGTTATATCGACGTGCTAGAAAATCCCAAGCAACTTTTGCCTTCCCAAACTTTGGAAGTAAACTATGAATAGAAGGAACTAAAGTGTTGATAAACCAGGATAATGCACACTATCCCAATTCTCAAGCCGTGAAGCAAAATCATTTTCTATCTCACCATCTTTAGGCTTAGGTGGAGAAATTTTGCCAGACACATAACCCCACAATCGAAGTCCTCCAAGAAAAGCTTCCATATATTTAGCCCACATATTGTAGTTTGATCCATTCAAAATAAGATCAAACAAACAAACAATATTGCCAAGATTTAAAGAAATTTGAGCCATTGAGAGAAGTCCAATGCAAAAAGGGACTAAAAATATGAAACCAGTGCAAAAAATTAAGTAGAAAGCACTTGGTCAATGGTCAAAGGTCAATTGAATAGTCAACGATTAATTGATGACATGGCATTGGTTGACATGGCGCTTGATGCAGCAAATGCAGAGGGCTACATGGCACGTTGGTATGGTGATACGTGTCATGCACCATTGATCTTGCATGTGGAGAAGTTTGCCTATGCATGGGTGGCATGGCAGAATTCTAGGTGGCACAAGCGGGCTCGTCTAATGTGGATCTTGGTGGTTTTGAGCTTCGCGATGGATTTTCTAGTAGGAGACATTGCTAAGAATATGGAAAAAGAAGTACGTGCGGCTGACCATGGTGGTGAGGGCCAAATCTTGGAAACTTGATTTTGAAATTTGATTCAGACGATCTGTACCTTGTGAACTTGATTTTGAAATTTATTTTACGTTGCGATGAAGGTTGGAAGTACCGGGCGACGATAGGCTCGTAGGGAAAAAAAAAGGTTGAAAAAATTATGCAAAGAGTTCACAGAAAACTTGTCTATGATACCATGTTAAAAAATAAGTAAAATAGAATTTAAGTGAGACTTCTATTCATGAAGGATGAATATTATATACGGTAAGAGATGGCCTGTTTATAAGAAAAATTAAGCCAAATAAAATGTAAAAAATATAAAATCTCCTAATCAAAGTGCTATTCTAATCAAATATACATCAGCATAAAAGAGGTCAGAGAGTAGAGAGTAAACTCATCTTCATATCTTTCAACCAACTTGAGTGAAAGTGAAAATTAATGAAACCACGAGTCACTGCATAGATCTAAAGAGCTTTCCACAGATTCGTTAAAAACTTGTGAAGGCTGTCTCGTCCATGTGAGTGTTATTAATAAGGCAAATCAAATTAAAAACCACACCGCTCCCATGCATTAACTCCATTCACGTCTTAATGATTATAATTAGTTCAACGCCTCTTCTTTTGGGGAAATTATTACGTCCAACCGCCAAGTACTGAAGCCCTACCCATTGCCCATCAAACCTTCTACATGCACCCAACCAACCAATGAAGGACCCGTCCTTCTTTCTCCTCAAAAACTCTCTGGGAGCCAAGATGAAGAAGGGCATCAGAACTTTTTGCAATGATGATGGCTCAACCTCTACCCTCAACCAGCAAAATAAAACCAACCATGGCGACTCCACCAGCATGGTCACCCCGTTTCCCGTTGCCTCCCCTTATAATTCGCACAATTCTAATTCGGGACAAAGCACAACATTGGAGGAGATGATATTGCAGTTGGAATTAGAAGAGGAGGTTGCGAGAAAAGCGAAGCTTAATGACCGTACCCGAATTCAGGGTAGGATGTCATGTGTCAACAACTCTGACATCTTGAGGTCTGCTAGGAACGCATTGAATCAATACCCTCGCTTTTCTCTCGATGGAAAGGATGCCATGTATCGGTCTTCTTTCAGAAACATGAGTGGTAATATTGAAAAGGCGGGAAGAAGATCAATCAGCTCCGGCGACCATGCACTCAGAGGAAGATTATCGGAAACTGATTTTGATTCCAAGTTAGAAAGAAATTGGACGTTGCCCCAAACTCTAGCAGGACAGAGTGTGGTATGGTGCCAACCTGGAGTGGTGGCTAAGTTGATGGGTCTAGAGGCCATGCCAGTGCCTTTAAGCAGCAAAGATGGTAAACAAAAGTTGAGCTCTATCATAAAAAAGCAGAATCTCAGGAGGAGAGCAGAGAGGCATGAAGTGGAGAGAAGACTTGCTATGGATATTAACTGTTGTAATGGAATCAAGAGAGGGAGGATGGCTTCCTGTTCAAGGACTGGATACTGTGTTATGAAGCCGGTTGCAGTGGAGCCAACGAGTGTTCCAGCAGTTTGGCCAATCCGGCGCTTTCTTTAGATTCTCACAGCGAAGTCAAATCCCCGATCTAAGTATGCCTGGGAAGAGTTGCTGATCACGATATCGTTTTGCATATTGAGTGTTTGGACTTTGAAAGCAATGTCACATTGTCATAATCTCGTTTTACAGATTGTAATAACCTTTTTTATTTTCAATTATGGCAGCCCCTTTCTCACCTTGCTCTTTCTTAACATTTCTGGTCTATATATTTTTTATAATTTCAAGAGAAATAGATATACATGTAAACTCTACCTTTTTTAAAAATGTTGGAGTCCACATTCCTCACTAGCTACATTTAGTCCTTATTTGATTATACAAATCATCTCCTCTCATCGTTATAATTTTCTCAAACTTTCATACAAAATACAACAGGCCCCGTTTGGTTGTTGAACTCTATTAAGATCAATTCGATTCAGTCTAATTTTAAGCTGAGTTTAACATCTAAACACCCAACTCTCAAATCACTAAACTCATCTCAACTCAAAACTTCTTTATACGTGGGACCCATAACCTTTTTTCAAATTTGCAAAAATATATCTAAACTCACTTTAATACCTAAACATATCTAAACTTATCTTAAATGGACCCCACAAAACTTACTATACCACCTCAACTCACTATTATTCATAAAGAACTCAACTCATATCAACTCAACTTAACATCTAAATGCAGCCTAAATAATTCAATTTTTTCAAATCTAAAATAAAAATATATTCTAATAATATTTTATTCAACTTTAATCTCATCTCATCTATATAATCAAACGAGACCTAATGTTGTAGAGTCCACAGTAGAAAGTGATTGGATTAGAAAATTACAAAAAAGAAAAATGTTGCTAATCTACAAAGAAATCTTACAATAGCAAATATACAAACTAATGTGATTTAATGTAGTATGTCAAATTATATAACTCTTTTGTTGTAAAATTGGAAATAGATTCATCAAAAAAACATGTCTACGGTACTTATGGAGAGGGATAAAAAGAAGATTGATCTATTATGAATTTTGATGACCCAAATGGTTAACTTATTTTGAGCAAATGCCAGGGCAGCCTCTTAAATGCCTAATATGGCTAAAACAAGCCTCCATTAACTTAGAGCATTAGCATTGAATTAGCTATCCTATTATTCAAACTTTGTCTAATATCACATTTTTTACCTTATGCCTTTTGCCTTTTTCACTCAAAACCTATTTCCACAATGAATTATTTGTCTAAACTCCATATAATTAAAAAAAATATTATTAATTTCATATTTTATTATTATTATTTCTATCTAATTTATTTTTATTATATCAAAAGGAACGTAGAGCATGTTGTATCTCTAGATAGTACAAAATGCGGATTCCCATAACCAATACGTGAAAAAGCCTACTTTTTATGCCAGAAAATTTCAACTCAACAATATCTCAGTTACCAGGAACAGGAAGACAACATGAAGCCTCATGGAAAAAAATGAGACAAAATGAAAAGAATATTGTAAGCATTCAATGGAGAAAAATTAACAGTTCCATTTTGGAATGGGTGGGCCGTTCTTAGGGGTTTAACACCCTCCAATATATAAAAACTTGACACCTCAGCACTCCATACACTAATTTTATGAGCCGTATCACACCTTAGCAAATTGAAAACATCATCGTCTGAAAATACTAAAATAATATATGGCTTCGCACCCCCTCCTGAAGAACAAAACTCCATCTCAGAGAAGAACATTTTGGGATGGGCATAATTGTTAGATCAAACTTTTATATCTACTAGATACCAATCTAGGTCTAGGAAATGACCAACAAAGCCAGATTAACCGATCGAAAACTAAAGAAAAAAGAGGTGTAAAGAATAAAAGGTTCCAATGGTAAGATCTTGGAAATAGAAAGATAGGTCTTCCACACCCACTTTTATTTGTCAGCAAAAGAATTATCCTCATGAGGGAGAGAGGGTCTCGAGTGTGGGTGCCAAGCATGGGTCTGACCACTTTGGAAAGTCACGTCGGTAAGCAAGGGAGAAAAGGTGTCAAGGGTGCGATGGTTGGATCCATGGTCCATGGGTCACAACGTTTTGCGAAGCTTGGCGAGTAGGCTCACTGTCTTTCGAAGGTAGTGGAGCCTGTCGTTGATTGGCAGAGTCGAACCAAGGCCCCCACGAAGCGACGAGGACTGCCCATGAAAAGGAATGGAGGCATCTGAAAACTTGACTCATTGGAGGACTCGTCCTCGCCATGGATTGAGTCATCATCTAGACGGGGTTTCTTTCCCTTCTACTTTGGCGGGATTGAAGGCCCATTTTCTACCCATGAAAAATGGGTGGGCCTCTCAAAACGTTGCATCCAACGACATGAGAATGAGTGGGCATTGCCAAAAATCAATCGATGTTCTCCCGAGTGAGTAGAACATTAGTGTAAACCGCCTCAGGGTTTTGCTCGACCCAAGAATAGATATGCCAAGGACGACCTTCCTCTCAAACAGAAAGCGTCACGTATAACTCATGATATTCGAGAACTATTCTCCACACTGCCCAAACTGGAAACTCTTAACAACAAGCTTCTCACTCTAGGAATTCCTAGTCTGAGCCTAACAAAAAAAAGAACCTCTTGTGCCAATCTTTGACATGAGAGTAGCGAGGTTCAATATGCGCCACCCTACATGTGAAACGTGAGCAGAAACTACACAGATTCCCGCCAGTACGTTGAATATCATGGGTATGGAGGAATTCCTGGGTGAGAAGGTGTTACACGCCCAGAATGTTTAAGTGGATTGGGGCTAAGTAAGCTAGGGAATTACTTTAATTGTTAAAGGGTATTTTCGGTTATGCATGTTTTTTTTTTAATTCAGTGGGGTCTAGACTAAGTCAATGGGCTGTTCTAGTAATGGCCATGATTTATTACCTGAGTTGTTTGTTAACGCACTAGTCCTTGCGTCAGTTATTTTCTATTTCTTTGCAAGTCTGTAAACGCCTATTAAAGGCTAGAGTATTATGAATGAAAATCATCATTTGAATCTCAATTGTGTCGTGTGCATCTGTGGAGGATTTCTGGCTCCTCAAATTGCTAGAATTCATCTAAATAAATTTCCTAGGTCTAACAAGTTGGTCTCAGAGCCGCGTTCCTGCGACATGGCTGAGGGAACACGATTATCACAGTTATCTGAAATAGTAAAAAATTTACAAGGGGAACCACTGCCATAAAGGAAGAGCAATCTAGGCATGGAATGCTAATAGAAGGTGTGCTGCAGCAACTCAATAATTTGGCATCAAGCTATGACAGCTTGGTACAAATTACAACTAAACTTAGCTCAGGGGAAGGGACTTCTAACAATGTCAAAGTAAATGCTAATCCTCTGTTTGAGGGACACGAGGGAATTCAGGCTCGATCTCTTTGATTGGATTTTCCTCGTTTCGATGGCGGAGATCCCAGCGAATGGATCTTGAAGGCGCAGTAGTTCTTCAATTATTTTGAGACTCCAGAGGACCACAAGCTGGAAATTGCTTCTTTCCACATGGAAGGGAAGGCGCTGACTTGGTATTATTGGCTGAAAGAATCAAGCCCAGTGACAAAATGGGGGGACTTCTTGGAGGCTCTCCGCACCAGATTCGGGCCTTCGACATATGAGGATCCAGTGGGTGCATTCACCAAATTGAGGCAAACAGGGAGTGTAGAGTATTACCAAACAGCTTTTGAGATCCTGTCCAATAAAATAAATGGGGTAAGTGAAGAGTTTCGTATAAGTACTTTTCTAAGTGGTTTAAAAGATGAATTACGAATTATTGTTACCATGTTCAAACCAAATACTCTTGCTACTGCTTTTGGTTTGGCTCGGCTACAAGAAGAAGAAGTAACCAGAAAACAGTACCCTTATCGAAACACTCAAGCCCAAAATAGCCCATATACAACCTCATTCAAGCCCACTCATCTCCGATTACCTGGACAAAATCCCATACCCAGATTAACATACCCAAATCCAGTACTTAGACTTCCAGCCCCCCCAACACCCGAGACCTAACCCACCAATCCAAGAAGAAACCCATATCCCATAAAGCGTATAAGTCCCAACCAAATGCAGGAAAGAAGAGAAGAAGGTTTGTGTTATTTTTGTGATGAAAAGTACCATCAAGGACACAAATGCAGTAGGCCCAAACTATACTTACTAGAGGGAATCAAATTTGAAGGGGAAGGAGAAGAAAATTTGGAAGAAGAAGAGACCCTTAACCAACATGATATAGAGACCATACCTGCTGTCCAGCAAGCTGAACTATTGGGCATATCCTTGCATGCCATTGCAGGGGCACCTTCTCCCAAAACCATGAGGTTAGTTGGAAAAACTGGTACATGTTCAGTTATTGTTCTCATTGATACTGGTAGTACACATAATTTTATTGATGTGAATGTAGCAAGAAGGGCAAAACTACCAGTGGAGGAAGGCCACTTGGCAATCCAAGTTGCTAATGGGGACACCCTTCCTTGCCTTGGTTGCTGTAAGGCAGTTCTTTTAAAGATGCAACACTGTAACATTTTAGCCAATCTGTTTTTACTAACCCTAGGATGGTGTGATGTTGTGTTGGGTGTAGATTGGTTAAGAAGTTTGGAAACTATTCAGTGGAATTTTGCTAATTTAAGTATGAGTTTCTTTGTGGAAGGAGAGAATTTATT
This sequence comes from Cyclocarya paliurus, assembly GCA_029856935.1. NCBI lineage: Eukaryota > Viridiplantae > Streptophyta > Magnoliopsida > Fagales > Juglandaceae > Cyclocarya > Cyclocarya paliurus. The sequence continues at coordinate 97,981 of CM056956.1, read as the reverse complement.
TCTGCAGGGCTTGAGGTTACCCGAGAAGGCCATAGAGGAAGAACATAGTTTGAGTAAGGCTGCCCTTGTAGAAGGAAGATGAATATGGCAGCAGTTGATGGAGATAAATGACAATCCAGGAGGAGCACCAGTAGAGCCTGCCATACAAGCTGTTTTGAATGAATTCAAAACAGTGTTTGCTGAACCCAATGGACTCCCACCCCTTAGGAGTCACGACCACAAAATCCAACTCCAAGAAGCAGCTAAACCAACATGTGTTAGGCCTTATCGATACCCCTATTATCAGAAAGAAGAAATTGAGAAGCTAGTCAGGGAAATGCTGAAGGTTGGGATCATCCAACCAAGTCAAAGTCCATACTCTTCACCAGTTCTCTTGGTAAGGAAGGCAGATGGGAGTTGGCGCATGTGCATTGATTATCGAGCTCTCAACAAGGATACCATCAAAGATAAGTTTCCCATTCCTAATATAGATGAGTTATTGGATGAGCTTAATGGTGCTGAGTTATTTTCTAAACTTGACTTGCAATCGGGCTACCATCAAATTAGGATGAAGCCTGAAGATGTGCCCAAAACTGCCTTTCGTACACATGAGGGGCATTATGAGTTTTTGGTGATGCCTTTTGGGCTCACCAATGCTCCATCAACCTTTCAAGGGTTGATGAATGGGATATTCAGGCCATATCTCAGGAAATTTGTGCTAGTTTTTTTTTATGACATACTTGCGTACAGTAAATCTATTGAAGAACATGTAAGGCATCTAAAAGCTGTCTTAGAAGTTTTGAGACGACATCAGCTGTATGCTAAGGCCTCAAAATGTGTTTTTGGCTGTCAGGAAGTGGAGTATTTGGGCCATGTTATTTCCAAAGAGGGAGTCAAAGCAGATCCATTAAAGATTACAGCAATGATGGAATGACCTGAACCTAAGAATTCTAAGGCTCTAAGGGGATTTTTGGGATTAACAGGTTATTATAGGAAGTTTGTAAAGGGCTATGGAAGTATTGCAGCCCCTCTAACTGCTTTACTCAAGAAAAATTCCTTTAAGTGGAGTGAGGAGGCCAGCCAAGCATTTGCAACATTAAAGTTAGCCATGGTGACCCCTCTTGTTCTTGCCTTACCAGATTTTTCCAAAATGTTCGTGGTAGAATGTGATGCTTCTGGAAATGGGTTGGGAGCTGTTTTAATGCAGGAAAGGAGGCCTCTAGCTTATTTAAGCCAAGCATTAAAAGGTAAAAATTTGTTCTTATCCACTTATGAAAAAGAATTTTTGGCTCTTGTATTGGCAATTCAAAAATGGAGACATTATCTGCTGGGGCACAGATTTAAAGTAAGGACTAACCAGCAAGCTCTGAAGCACCTTTTGGAGCAAAAGGTTGGAACACCTTTTCAACAAAAGTGGATAACAAAGCTGTTAGGCTTTGATTTTAGTATGGAATATCGCAATGGCAAAGGAAATAAGGCAGTAAACGCTCTCTCCAGGTTACCAGACCAGGGGAACAATTCAGAGGGGACCATGATTAATTATGGAGAAGCCAAGGCCATCAGCATGGTTACTATAAATTGGTGGGAGGGGCTCCATGAAGTATACCACCAAGATCCCCAGTTGCAACAGTTACTCAACCACTACCATCAAGGTGATCTTGATCCCCTCAAGTACCAGCTTAGAGGAGGGTTCTTATTCTACAAAGGGAGGCTACACTTGGGAACCCCAAAGGTGCAACAGGTGCAAGTCATGCAGCAATTCCATAGCAGCCCCATGGGAGGGCATACTGGTTCACAGAAGACTCACTCCAGGATCAAGAGGGAATTCTTTTGGCATGGCATGAGAAAGGACATCAGAAAATTCATTAGAGAATGCGAGGTATGCCAAAGAAACAAAACAGAAAACCTTAAACCAGCTGGGGCTTTGCAGCCTTTGCCAATACCAAATAAAGTATGGGTGGATATTAGTATGGACTTCATAGAGGGGTTGCCCCTATCCAAGGGACACAGGGTAATCATGGTGATTGTAGACAGGTTCAGCAAGTACAGTCATTTCATTTCAATGGCACATCCATATATAGCAGCAACGGTAGCAAAGGCATTTATGGAAAATATATTCAAATTACAGGGCATATCACAGAGCATAGTCAGTGACCGAGATGCAATATTCACAAGCAACTTTTGGAAGGAAATCTTCCATTTAAGTGGAACCAAGCTGCTAATGAGTTCGGCATATCACCCTCAAACGGACGGGCAGACAGAGATAATGAACAAATGGTTAGAAGGGTACCTCAAGTGCTTTACCAGTGATAGACCCAAAGATTGGGCCAGTTGGCTAGCTTTAGCCGAGTGGACATACAATACCTCAGAGCATTCCTCCACAGGGTTTACCCCCTTTGAGATAGTATATGGGCAAAAGCCACCACGACTCCTCCCATATGAGCCTGGGACCATGGCAGTACAAGCAGTTGAAGATGAAATGAGAAGCCGAGATTTCATCCTTACTTTGGCACGGGAAAACCTGCAAGAAGCTCAAACGAGAATGAAGTTATACGCAGATAAAAAGAGAACAGAGAGAGAATATAGCGTGGGGGATTGGGTCTATTTGAGGTTAAGACCCTATAGACAGATGACAGTTGCAGTGAGAAAAAGTTTGAAACTTTCTCCAAGGTATTTCAGGCCATTCCAGATCACTCAAAAAATTGGAAAAGTTGCATACAAGCTCGATATACCCAAAGAATCCAAGATTTACCCCGTATTTCACATCTCTTGCCTCAAGAAGAAAATTGGAACTCAGATAAACCCTAATCCTAAACTGCCAACAGTAATGTAAAATGGCACAATGGCCCCTGAACCAGAGAAAATATTAGAAAGAAGGCTCAAGAAAAAAAGAAATAGTGCAAGAGTTTATTTTTTGATTCAATGGAAAGGAGCTAACAAGGAAGATGCTACCTGGGTTGATGCAGAGGAGCTGCGCAGGACATATCCCAAACTCGTGGGCGAGTTCTTCTGAAGGGAAATGTTATGTTACACGCCCAGAATGTTTAAGTGGATTGGGGCTAAGTAAGCTAGGGAATTACTTTAATTGTTAAAGGGTATTTTCGGTTATGCATGTTTTTTTTAGTTCAGTGGGGTCTAGACTAAGTCAATGGGCTGTTCCAGTAATGGCCATGATTTATTACGTGAGTTGTTTGTTAACGCACCAGTCCGTGCGTCAGTTATTTCCTATTTCTTTGCAAGTCTGTAAGCGCCTATTAAAGGCCAGAGTATTATGAATGAAAATCATCATTTGAATTTCAATTGTGTCGTGTGCATCTGTGAAGGATTTCTGGCTCCTCAAATTGCTAGAATTCATCTAAATAAATTTCCTGGGTCTAACAGAAGGTTGGGATATTCCTCACTAGTGGCTTCCAAAACTTGACGGCACATGAAATCCAGATTGGCCTAAGAAGTCACGACAGACCAACGACTACCCTTAAAGTCGTTAAGACGGTAAGAACTACCACCCCAACCTTTTGAGGATAAGCCTGAGGGTGAGAAGAACGTGAAGCACACAAACCAAAATAGCAGCATTGCATGGAGCCATCGAAACTAGACAAAGAATATGGGTTGAAAAAATAAGGAAATTTAGGGTTTGGTGGAAAGTATGACTGAAAAGATCAACTAGGGTTCGGAAAGGGAATACAACTACAGTAAATATAAAAATATGAAAAGATGGGCTTACATAAGGGTTGCGATGGTTAGAAAACCCCAACAAGAACATGACAAATGTCCCTAACACAGATACCGAATGGGTAAATCCTGTGATTTGCACTACATAAAGGGATGTCGAAACAAACCGCCACATGCCACCCCATACGTGGGAATGCGTATCAACAAAGCAGCATCTCGAAACCGAAAAGAATAATGAATAAAGGCCAAAATTGAAAATTCCCGCCACGAGATAACTTGAGGGCAAGAATAGATCCTTGCAAAGAGAGAGCCGAGCCCATAACCACCAAAGCCTGTAGATCAAAGGACAAAAGCCCACAAACGTGAATCAAGGGTCAATGGCCATCGCTCAGGGTATTAACTCCCTCTCAGTTAATAGTTGACAGAGAATCCTAAAGATTTGCGATCTTGCAAAGATCAAAGGAAATCATGCTATCAAGCAAGCCCCCATCCTCATGCAACTAACCCACATAAATATAGTTCAAAGGAAACACTATTCATTTCAAAATACTTTCCAAACTATACACTGACTTAGGTATCAGAGTTGTCCCTAGACATATCTGGCCCTCCTTTTTACCTTCTGATTGCATATTTCTAGAAGTGGTTGTCAATGCTACGAAACACGTTTGCAACAATTTTATTACTATAAAGAGTTGAGATGGATAATTCAATACAGGACTAGGTTCTAATTGATATAAACAGAAGGCAAAAAGTGTAATATTAGGCAAATTTTGCCTAATTGGATAGCCTAGGTGATGCTAATGCTCTTATAAGTTAGAATATGAATATTTAACAAAAGTTGCGACTTAGTTAGAGATGGATTCACATAGTGCATGGATGGCGAATTTGCACTTACATATATACGTATAATTAACTACTGAAACCTCATGTTCCTAGTAGGCCATGCCATCAAATACATAAAAATAGAGGAAAATAAAAAGAAAAGTGAGAAGTTGATAGCCCCGAATTAAAATGAAAAATAGCATACAAAAAGAAAATAAAAAACAAAGCAAAACTGGTCATTCACATACTTGGGTATTTGGTGTGGTCAAAACATTGGAGGAACTAGGTTATGGCTAGGATCCCCCAAAATCTTTTTATAATTCAAAGTTTTTCTTTTTTTTTTTCTCAAAATTTTATGAACATAAAAATTGGTCCGTTGAAAAAAAATTATATCTCTTATGTGCTCTCTAAGATTTTCTAAAGTATGTATACACATATAAATTCCCTCCAATTTTTGTCTATATAACCCATAATTTTATTTAATTTTTATATATCGCGTATTGACTATGATATGTTCCCTTTAACATTAATTTCTTTTTCTCCAGTAATTCTTTTAATTAATGGGTAAAATCTTTAAAAGCTTAAAAATAAAATTTAGTTTATGATAATAATAATAATAATAATAATAATAATAATAATAAACTTCTTAATATGGACTCCAAAGTTGCTTAAAACTAAAATTTAGTTTATGATAATAATAATAAACTTCTTAATATGGACCCCAAAGTTGTTGATTATACAATATTAAGCTTCTTAATATGGAATCCAATGAAATAAACATTAGAATAATGACTTAAAGTTGACATTTTGTATGAGAAGATATTTGAGAATTTTTATCCTTGAAATTTCATTAAGCAAAAAAAAATTATTTAAGATTTCAATTGTAGCATTACAAACTTAATATGGCATCAAAATATCCAAGTTTTATATGAAACTTGTATAAACTAGCTTACATACTAAAATGAAATATGAGTTTATGAAAAATTACATGTTAGTTTTTATTAAGAAAAAATTCATAAAAGTATTATTACAAAATGATAATTTGTGTTTTTAAAGAAAATGATAAGTTCTGTTTTTTATAATTTTATTTTTGCATGTATATAGCAAATTATAATTTATTTTCGAGGTGAAAGCTCTCTCTTTAAAGATAATTTTACCAAGATATAGCTTTTATATATAGTTATTATTTTATGAGTTACCATGGAATTAAACTTAGGAGTTTTTTATTTTTATTTTACATTGACATTACACATTAGAAAAATTAGCCTCCCACAGAAAAATGTCTCCTTCGGCCACTAGGTCGAAATAGGCAGCTAAGTGTGCTCAAAATGGCTTGCTTATCTTGCGTTTTTAAGTAAAATGACTGTCAAAATAATATCTCCATTGGATTATGTAAAATCATTGTAAAATACATATGAGTTAAAACAAGTGATTCTCTACATTTAGCATGCACTATTTATCTATATAAATATTTCTTTTTATTTCTTAATTTTTTATAAGAACTATGCAAAACATGAAAAAAGATAAAAAGTTCAAAATAGGTTCAATTAGTATTTTTTATTTATTTTGTTTTTAATTTTTTATTGGGCTATTGGTATCATTTTGATTTATTGCAATCACATTATTATACAAATAATATTCAAAGATCTAAGGTTATAATAAAAAATCAAAAAACTGACAAAACCAACTGAATCGAAACAACTGGTTTGGTCCGGTCCAATACTAGTTTAGTCGATTTCGGTTCTTAGGAATTGAAACCAATTAAAGATTGGTTTGATCCGATTTTTCATGATTTGAAAACTGAATTGGACCAAACCAAACTAAAAAATATATAAATATATATTTCAATTTTTTTATATTATATATTATATGTTATATATGTTAACGTCGTGTTTCGCACGCTTTTGAGTCTGAATCCAACATCTCAGGTCTTTATAAATGGGCTTGTAAAAGATATGGAAGAAGACAACTAGGAGAGGGCGGCCTTGGGACTAGGGAGTCTCCGAAGATAAAATTAGTAAATTCTTTTAGAAGTTTGTAAATAAGTAAAAGAGTTTATGGATCAGAGAACTTTCTCGTACATAGAGCTTGCTATTTGTACCATGGGTCTGGGGTGGTGTAGATCGTCTTTGTCTCCACGAAGTTCGTTGCCCTCCTACTATTCCTGCTGTGAGAATCCTTTAATGCAGTGTAGTTTTATGACAGCACCATAAATGTGGCGTGTAGCTCGGTAGTGGCATCATTAATGCGGCGTGGGTTCCATACCTTATTTTTATCCCTTGTGAGCCGTAGATGTTCTAATGTCAGCAGATCGAGGGTTTTCTGCAATTTTTGATGCATTCCATGCAAGTTCCCAAGTTTAGAACGCAGTCGAGTGATGTTAGGCTGACATGTCCTATCAGTTACTTAACTCCTTTCCCTGGTTGACAGCTTGTTCCCAATATGGTTCTAGTGGACCCTGGACCGAGTATTGGGCCTAGGCCAAGTGGGCTTTGTGAAGTGGAGAAATTCTCCTTACAATATATATTATACATATTATAAAATTAATATAACATGAGATTTTAATCTTATTTTTTATACTTCCTTAATATATACTTATTCTTAAACATGAATATTAATATTAAGTTATTAACATATTTATATTTATCCGTACATATTAGTAACGTACTTACATATATAATATGATATCAGTATAACATATTATATATATATTATAACTATATTTTTTTAAGCTAAGTAGTTGGTAAGCAATTATTTTGTAATTGTTTTTTATATACTTTGAAGTTGGACTTTTTACTTTGGTGGTTGTGTTTGCAATTGTTTTAGTGTATTTGTTTTCTAGATGTTTGTTATGTTGGCTACTTGTTTTTTATATGCATATTTTAGGCTTTTAGACATTAGGAATATTGTTATGTGCATTTTTTAACAGGTGTCTTTAGGCATTATTAAATGCATGTTTTAATTAACCTAATAAATGTATTTGGCTAACTATTTTTAGTATTTATTTGGTTAATTGGTTATATGTATGGTGTTTTGAGCTAAAAATAATATTCTAGATTCTATCATATTTGGGCTAAAAATTCTTCATTTGAGACAGAAAAACCAACTAGCCCAACAAAAATGCCCATGAATCACACCTATAAAACCGAATTGAACTGAAATTGAAAAAACTAAAAGTTTCGATTTTTTAAATTAACTGTTCTATTTCGGTTCTCGAAGTCTCAAAACTGACTTAGACTGATTTAGTTCTAAAATATGTCTAAAATTAGACTAAACCAAGCAAATTACAACATTAGAAAGATCAAGAAACTCACCCATTCAATAAAAAAAATGCCTTGCATTCATTGGATGGGAGCCGGTTGAGGACTCCGAATGGGAACCTATTGAGTGTTACTTAATAAGTTGAAACAACTTCATTAATATATTTTCGATATAGAAATCGAAAGGATCCAACTCTAGCATTTTTAAAATTCAATAGGAAAATTGCTTGGAACTGGTAAAAATGTTTTCGATCAAAATTGTATCATGTGAGAATTAAGCATTTGTATGATTCTTTGATAGAAATAAATCACAAAAATGATATGTTGCTACCATTTCTTGAAATGATTAAAGATCATTGAAGTCATGTCTAAACCCAATGATTGAAGGGAACTATAAAGAAAGGAACAAGTAGATACGATTTTTAAATTTTCCAATAAATATATCATATTGAGAAATCAAAATAAACTATATAGGAGACGGACAAAAAATGTGTAGTTAGAGACAACTCGATAAACAAAATGCCTAAAAAAAGAAATAAATAATATTTAAATGATATAGAGAAATAATATACAAGTTGATGTATGGTATAATATAAAAGTTGTCAGAGAAAATAGAAAATGTGAGTTTTTGTTTGTTATTTTAGATTAAAAATTAGTTTAAGTCATAGGAATGCTCTATTGTGACTAACTTCTGAGCTAATATTCAATTTTATTGTCAGCTTCAAAGAGATGTAGTGAAAGAGGAAAAATAATAAATCACATTACTAGCTCTTCCTCTAGAACGGTGTTTAAGAATAATAGACAATTGTAATGTTAGGAAACTCTATTTCACAATTAAAAAGACCAGTGTATTGGCATGTAGGCATTGTCATATCATCAAATGAATAAAAAATAGTTTTTTTAGAAATAAAATTTTATATTTATCGAGTAACTGACTGGACACAACACTTTTACAACTCTCTTTTAAATAAGTGACTTTAAAAAAAATGATAATTTTAATAACCTTGTTTTACAAAACTACAATTCATTAAAAATAGAGTTGCAAAATAATTATACAAAATGATATCTTAATCATTATCCTTACTGTACTTTGGGTCTCACTATTTTGCTTTTTAATAGGCAATTGAAATTTAAATAGTGAAATGGGGAGGGTGAGGTAATGAAAATCAATATTTTAAATTTGGTTCTAGTGATTATTTCATTTCAAGTATTGAAATATAATATTTTGGTACTGATGCATTCTGGTTTATGTTAGCTATTTATATACATATATAAACGAATAACTAATAAATACATATGCATATATTTATTTTATTAATTATAAATTTATATATATATATAGAAGAATTGAATATTTATAAAATGATTATATGTTGAAAATATTCAAGAGATCTTGGGGTTAAAAGATAGTATTAAAAAAGTTACAAACTTGAGTTGAGACAAAAGAGAAACAAAGACAAAAATAAGAGAGTTGAGAAATTATTAAAAATAATAAGATTTTTTTTTTTTTAAAAAGAAGAAGATGAAGAAGAAGAAGAAGAATAAGAGAATGATGGACATATTTAAAGTAAGAAAAAAATTAAAATCATATACATGCCTTCTTAAAATTTTAAATTATATGAATACCATCTAGATTTGAAAGTTACAAAAATACTATCCAAACTCAAGAAAATTATAAAATTGTTATTATAACAATTTAGAATGCAAGTTCTGACAGAATGAGCAGAAATCTGGAATGAAATGGAATGAGTATATATAGTATATTGGATACTATACTGAAACAAAAAATTCTGATTGGAACGGAATTGAAAGCTATGATGAAAATGATTCCTCTTGTATCGGAGGATACAACCTTTTTCACTAGTTTGTGCACAATAGAGTTAGCACCATACAAACAAATGAAATGTTTTGATTTGGATTTTGGTGAAATCTTAGAAAGGATTAACCAATGATTTTCAATGCATACCATTTGAGATAATAATGCATGCCAACATCTATTTTATGGTTTTAGATAATAATATGTAATATTGAATGAAGTATGATACCTAAGCCTAAGCGCGGTTGGGATAATTGAGGAAACTAGAGAGTATTTGTGACAAAAGGGTCCAACATGTAATATTTAATAAAATTAGGTGAAGTGTAGATTTAAGATCCACTACAAGAAATACGGGTTTTCCCAATAACAAGTTTTGTGGCAAAAATAGACTTTTGTGGGAAAAAACCTATTCCCACCAAATTTTGTCGTGGGAAACTCTTGGGATAAAACTTGCCGGAAAAAGTATTATAACACACAAAAGGTTTAAATTGTGGCTAATACGTATATTTTCCCACGACACTTCTCAAGGCAAGAGCCAATAAAGTTTGCTGTAAAAATACGTCCATTTTTGTTTATGCTCGTGGGAATATGACTAATTACCACGAGAGGTATTGGTAGGTATTAGTATTACCCACTAGAACATTTGGTGGAAAAAGTTTCTTCCGTAAAAAAAAAAAAGTATTTGCCACTAGAACATTCAGTGGGAAAAACTTTTTTCGGCAAAAAAAGTATTTGCCCGAGTTTTTTTGCGGCAAATGTTAAAAGAATTCAGAAAAAAAAAATTGTAGAAGCAAAAAAAGATGAGAATGAGCCAAAAATGATCATAAAAATGACCTAACATAAGCTCAAAAATTATATACAAACCTTGGAGATTCAAATTGACATTAATAATAATTTCAAAAAAAGAACTATTTATTCTACCAAAACTTGTTCAATAATGGACAACATTATTTATTCTAAAGATGGAGTACATAATTTGTCACAACAAAAGAACATATTATGATAGCAAGGATTTCTTGCCTAAACTGCATATTTGCTAAAATACAACTACCACTTTCCATCTATCAACGAAAGGTTTAAAATACAACTATGTCCTAAACTCTCACCCTCATTTCTTCCATTTTCTTGATCTATTTTCTTGAACCAACATCACTTCAGGCATTCGTTAGATAAATGTGTGATATGATAGGAAGCCCACACAAAGCAGTGCATACCCCTGCATTACAGAGGAAACAAATATAAACCTAACACATTTTTGCAGGAAAAAAGGAGGAAAAGATATATGAAGAAACATATAACTCAAAAGACCTCATGCATACTTTTGTCCAAATATACCTTACCCTTGTCCAAATATACTTTTGTAATGGTTGAAGTAAGCACAAGAATAAGCATAAGCCCAAGTACACAGGACATATATAAAAGAAATACCTACTACTTTCTAATACCAAAAGGAAATCTAAAACATAAGCCCAAGTACACAGAATAAATGAATCAAATATACGTAGTTTAATCTATAGAAATAGAAACATTGAAGCTAGATTGAAGAGATGCTATCCACTACCAACCTTTAATGACTGTTCCGAGAAGGAAAGGCATGACCAAGTCTCGAACTGTATCCAATGGTAAAGAAGGATTCCTAGAAACTTCAACTATTGTGACATTTCCATAACTCTTTAGTTAGATATTTTCATTATATTACAAAACGATACAGATCTAACCATTTCACAAGCTGTCTTGCACAGTTATACTTTGATAAATTTTCTTGTTACCAGGTAAATTGGTTTGCACATAAATGCATGCACCTAAAGCCATGGATCATCATAAGGAAACGACTTAAGTTTCAGATGTTAATTACCACTCATATCATATCACATATGAAATCAAGATTAAAATTTGCTCTTTATAAATTACTTGTATTATGGCAGAGTGCAAGTATCCAAAAGAAATAATGGCACTCTACACAAAACAGATATAATAAATAACTGGAGAATCAGAGAACACATGCCTCTGGAATGTTGTGCAGGGCACTGGCCAAGGCCAAATTGACACCAACACGAAGATCCTGTAAAAGAAGCATGACAATGTTCATAAACACCCAATTCCTGTGAAATGACACAGCATTTTAACTTAATGAATTCAGGCTCACACATTAGCAGTCTCAGGTTGCACACAAAACAGGTTGTATGGCATCCAATTAATTCAATATTCAACTAAATCAATATGCACTCATATAATGTGTGAGTGCCGATCTTCAAGACTTTCACTTAGCTATAAGACAGCTTACTCTACCATTATAATCATGTGCAGTCTGCCAAGAACATATACACAAACTAAGATAGTAGTACAATTCTAATTGAAAGTGGCTATGAAGTTGGAATATACGCATATAATTGGTAATGGAATGTAGAAATCAAACATTGAGAGCGAGTACTGTACCTGGGTGAAAATCAAAGAGGACGGATGGGACTTCCTTGAAGCTACCTTCTGAGGAGTTAGGTTTGTTTGGCGTTGAGGGCCTCGATTGGGTCTCATGGTAGAAGGTTCACAGCAAGGGAGGGACAGCGTTGTTGGCTTGAAGGAGGCGTTGGGGTGAGTGTCGGTTGATCAGCATAGGAGAAAGTGAGAGAGGGACGCGGAGGAGCTGTGGGTGACCATGGTGTTGTGCCGTGAAGGCGGTGGCGGTGGAGCCCTAGTCTAGATAGAGAGACAAAGAAGAGAATGAAAGGGAGAGAGATCTGAGAGAGGGAGAGTCAAATCGAGAGGGATGAGTGGCATCAGATGGTGGAGGCATCACGTGGTGGTGGTGCTGCGTCTGTGGTGGAGGTTGAGAGAGAGAGAGGGAGGGAGTTTTCGATTTTTGGAGGGGGATACAGCATTCGGAGGGAGAGGAGAGAGAATAGAGGAAATAAGGGAGGGGATTAGGGATCTAAGTGATCCAACGGTGGAGATTAAAAATAATTGTGGTCTAGGAAATTTCAAAAATACACTTATTTTCCGCGACATTAACTCGCCGAAAAAGGTAATTTATTTTCCAAGCTTGCAATTCAACCGCACAATTTTGTGGTGACAACGAGTCACCGCAAAAGGGGCTTTTCCCACAAGCTCTCGATTGTCGAACATGATTTTGTGGTAAAATGATTTTTTTTTTCACGGATTCTATTTGTAACATCAAAATATTTTCCACGAGCTTATATGTTGGAAAAAGAATTTTGTGGGCAAATTGAGTTTTTTTTGGGCAAGTTTATATCGTTACAAAAGACCGTTTTCTTGCCGCACTAACAAATCGCTTTGACTAGTTACAAAATTCAAGTAAGTTTATTTGCGGCGATTTAAGGTCGCGGAAAAAATAAATACCCCCTCACAAATACTATTTTCCTACGGCCAAATTGATATTTTTGGCAATACTATTTGCAACAAAAAAAAGTCGCTGCAAAAGACTATTTTCTCACCGGAAAAAAGTTTTTATCCCACAAAATTGTAGTTGTCGACAATAAGACATGGTAAAAGGTCATTTCTTTTCCCACGAGCAGCTTTTGTGTCATTAGCTAAGTATTTTCCATGAGGGTATATCTTGGAAAAATACTTCATGGCAAAAGACCATAAATCTTGTAATGAAACTAATGTAGAATCCATTCTTTACCATCATATTAAATCACAAATTATACAAAGAAGTTGATCTAATGGAAAGATGCGGATTTAATCGCTAAATTTATTTTCTAAAATACACACTAAATTTGTAGTTGAAAAATTGTAACCAGCTTGTTGGCTGAAATATGTCTTAGAAATATTTCATGTATAAAAAATAAGTAGCCTTCAATGTGGCCAGACCAAAATTACAAAATATTTCATACATATATATATATATATATATATGTATGTATGACAGTCATACATTCTAAATTACTCCAATAAGAAATAAAGTATTGAATAAAAAGGCTAAGATAATAGTTTCTGCCGAAAGACTTGTATTTATAGATATCTATGTACAACTAGTAAGTAATTACAAATGATAAATATCAATAAAGATGATAAGGAACTACAACTTTGGGATTATGATAAGTGCATGTTCTAAAGTTTTATTTGTACGAGATAGACTTTGACTCTACCCCTCGCACATATCCTGATGATCCCCTTTGTGAACACATCTACTATATAATATGTTGTGGACATGTAACTGACTACAATGTCTTTATTAAGTATCTTTTCTCGAATAAAGTAATAATCGATTTCCACATGCTTTGTTCTAGCATGAAAGATAGAATTAGAGGTCAAAACAAGTGCACTCTTGTTATCACACCATAGTTGTGGAGATGCTGTAATTGGACACTACAACTCTTTAAAGAGCATTCGTGGCCAATATAGCTCAATAGCAGCAATGGCCATAGACATATATTTTGCTTTTGTGCTAAACCTTAAAACCATAGGTTACTTTTTAGCTTGCCAAGAGATTAGACAGTTGCCTAAAAACACCCCATATCCTCTTGTCGATCTTTTATCTATGGAATCTTCAACCTAATCTAACTTACAATTTGCTGCCAATTGCAGAGGTCCAAAAGTAAATAATATGCCATGATCAATTATCCCCTTTAGGTACCTAAGTATTCTTTTTACTGCTGTAAAATGAGTGGTGGTACAGTTTAAAAACATGCACAATTGATTGATCGAGAATGAAATGTTGGGTCTAGTAAGTGTACAACATTGTAAGGCCTCTATAATATGCCTATAGGCCAATAGGATCAAATAGTGGATGCCCTTCAAACTTGCTCAACTTCTGCCTAGAAACACAAGAAGCAGAGTATGGCTTTGCCCAAAGCATATTAGTACGATCAAGTAAGTCATATATGTACTTAGCTTGGTTAAGATGCAGACTATGTACATTTTTGTGAACAGGTACTCCTAGGTGGTATTTTAAATTGCACAAATTCTTCATTTTGAACTATTACTCAGACCTTCAATAAGCCATGAAATACTTGAACTGTGAGACCCAGTTATAAGGATATCATCCACACAGATAAATACAAATAGGTGAATTGATCCCTTGTGAAACATAAACATTGAGGTATCCAACAAAAATCCTATAAAGCCAAACTCTTGTAAGGACTATATGAGTCATGTGTACAATTCCCTTAGGGCTTGCTTAAGGCCATATATGGCCTTATGCAGCCTGCACACATGATAAAAATATTTACCGTCAATAAAGTTTATAGGTTGTACTATGAAGACTTCTTTAGCAAGAAAACCTTGAAGAAATGCATTGGATACATCCGACTGTTTTTTTAGCCAGTCAAAATGTAAAGCAAGGGGCAATAGGAGTCAGATCGTGGCTAGTTTGATGATTTGATTAAATGTTTATGTGTAGTCAACTCCATTCCTTTACTCAAAGCCTTTGGCCACTAACCTAGCCTTGTATTTATCTATAGTTCCATCTGGTTTATTAAGCTTGTAAACCCACTTATTATGGATCGCATGTCTACTTTTAGGTCTTGGACAGAGGGTCCATGTTTCATTATCCAGTAGGGCCTGAAACTCAATTTCCATTGTAGTCAACCAATTATGATTATACACTGCTTGTGAGAATGATGTGGGCTCACAAGGTAAAATGGTGGTATTTAGGGCCTTGACTGGACATTTAGTGGACTTAGTAGAGTGATATAGATGAAAACCAGTAAATTCTTTGGGTTTTGAGTTTCCAGTCATGGATCTAGTTATAACATGAGACATGTAAATATTAGGTGCTGGGTTAAGGATTTGAACAGATGGTTAGTCTCCATGGTATAGTTTTGGACTTAGTTGTGTGTTTGTATTATTAGTGGGGAGGGCTCAAAGCTCATAGTAGGATTGGTTGGTGATGTTGCAACAGACTCTACAGTGGTGTAGTCTGTTATGGGATTGGTTATAAGCATATCATGAGAGGGGCTAACAGAGATTGTAGGAGAACTAATGGAGTAAAAGTGTGAGGGTAAAAGGACAATGCCTAAGGAGGAAGGATGGCCTTGAGCAAGAAACAATTGTTCATCAAAGAATACACGTCTAGATATGTAGACTTTGTTGTTTTTCAAATCTAAACATTTGTAGACTCTTTTTTTGGATCCATAACAAGAAATACACATTGTTTGGTTCTAAACTCCAATTTATGCTTGGTGTATGGCCTTAAAAGAGGATAAAAAGCATACTTGAAAGTTCTCATAAAAGATTAATTTGTTCTTTATTGAACAACTTAGTAAATGGTGTTTCATATTGAATCATAGGTGAGGGTAGCCTATTAATGGAGTACACTACTATGTGGAATGCCTCTACCCAATATATAGAAGGTAGATGGGATAGTGCTAGGGTGAGACCAATTTCAATTATGTGTCTGTATTTTTTTTCTGCAATTCTATTTTGTTGAGATGTGTGTGGACAAGTAAGGTAATGATAAATTCCAATGTCATTAAGGAATTTGGTGAAGATATGTGAAGTGTATTCACCCCACCATCATTCTAGAATTGTTTGATTTTATGAGATAATAGAATTTTAATTATGCATTTAAACTTGTCATTTACCAAGAAATAGGTATCAGTTAGTTTAAAGAAGCAATTATTGTTCTGACAAAAGCATTGAATGGAAATAAGGTTATTTGAAGCATTAGGATAGTGTAAAATATTTTTCCTTATAGAATAGATTTAGGGAGTTGATATAATGTAGAGCCAGTGTGTGCTATGTGTAGTCCATTACCATTCCCTACAGCAACAGTGTCAGTTTCCTGATAAGGTTGCTAAGGTTTGTTGTGATATGAATTGCGGCTCCATTGTAGGCTAACCATGCTTCATCTTCTTATAAAGCGTTGGACTAGAACATCATAGCTGCTAGTTCATTTGGTGGATGTTTGTCTTAGTATGCAAAGTCCATTCTATAGAAGTGACCCAAAGTTTGGTGGTTGTTTTGACCACAGATCTGACAAGGAGTTTTGTTAGTGTTAAATTGGTTTAATGAATTCTTACCTTAAGACTAATTTCCTATTGGATAAAAGTTCTTCTTTTGGGATAAATTTTAGTCAAAACTAGAATTATTTAATGGTCCATATTTAGGCTTGTGGTTTTGCTCAAAAAATCTATGTGAGTAAAGGGCAAAGGAGTTGGATTTAGCAGCACTATCAGGTTCTCATCAATTGCTCATAACTGAGTAACTCAAATTGGAATTCTTCAAAATTCATAGATGCTTCCTTTTCTAGCAATGGAGTAAAATGTGATGAAGGGATTATATTGATGGTTTAAACCACCCACAATATAAGAGATGCTGTCTTCATCACTCATTAGTTTGCCAACAAATGCTAGTCAATCTACTAGTGTCTTGGAAGCATGAATGAAATCGCCACATGATTGTGATACCTGTTTGATAGTTTGCGGTTGTCTTCTAAGATGATTCATCATCGATCTTGAGGGTGAAACACACCTTGTACAAAGTGTAGTCCACACATGTCTAAAGGTGTTTAAGCCATATACTATCAGGACAATTTTATCAAATTGTGTAGCTATGAACCAACTCAATATATATTGATCATTCTTCTCCCATATCACATAATCTGGATTCAATTTCATTAAGAAAGTTGTGGTTTTGATCTGATGCCCAGAAGTCCATTAGTCCTCGATATAGGGAGGATTTGACACATCCATGCAAGGTAATTGGTATCATCTAGTTTGGTATACACTGGATGAGACATATTTGAAATGGAGAAGGAAAAGGACACAGCTAAAGTGGGATTGCTTGATTCATTCATAGTAATAGTGTCAATTGGGTGGCTCTAATGCCAAGAAAGAAAATAGTGTTAAATGCAAAGGCCAAGATAATAGTTCCTACCGAGAGATCTGTATTTATAGATATCTACTACAATTGATAAGTAATAACAAATTATAAGTATCAACAGAAGATGATAAGGAACTACAACTTTAGGATTATGATAAGTACATAATCTAAAGTGCTTATCTATATGTGTTTGACTTTGAATTTACCCTTGCCCATATCCTGTTGATTCTGTTGTGGGGTTAGTTCTGGACTCTTAACTCTTCATATTGAGATTGAATTATATTAGGATTGCCATATTCTATAATAGCTATATCTGTACTTTGAACTTCATTTATCTTAACATAATGTTAATACAATCTATTGAAAAGAAAATCATCAAATAACAGTCCAACTAACTCAACTACATAATATCTATAAATTTAACATTTTTAACAAACTCTAACTCACTACTTCATTCATTTTACTAGAGAATCCGGTCATGAAAAAATTCAACGGTCATGAAAACTCTCATGCCATCCAACTTTCACCAAACTACCATCAAATTAGACCCAATAATAAGAATGACAACGATGCAAGAATGGGTGGAATGGCATAGAAGCGTCAAGGACAAGATAAAAAAGATAACAAGAAACAATGAGAAAAGAAGAAAAAGAGAGAAGAAGAATGCAAGATAATTACATAAGAAAAGAAGAAAGCAAGAGAATAACATAAGGAAAGAAGAAAGGAGAAGAGATCAATTTCTATGTGGATCAATTTCTTTTTTTTAATACACATGTTGAAAAGCCCAGGTGTGCGGTATACCAAATTAGAAAAAAAAAATATCTGCACACTCACCTATGATGATGGATGGGTTGTCTGCTTGTTGTCCAATAGATTGAGCAATTTGGGTGACAACTAAGTTTACTATTCATCGCCTAGTCCTAATTTGAGCGTGATGACCACCTTAAAGACTTTCATTTTTCTTTTCTTTTTTATAGACAAGAAAATATAATATAATCACCAAAGAAAATGAAAATTCTCTTTTCATAGAATATTTGATAGGAGTGGGATCTTGCTATCGAGGCTTTTGATGGCTCAATAGTGGCTCTGTAACACAGCTTGAAGGGTTGAAATAACAATCTCACTTCGAGGGTGAGAACATCTACGAAAAAGAGAGTGGAAAGAGAATGAAGATGAAAAAGCTTTCTATTAGTTTATGGTTCAATTTCTCTAGAGCACCAAGGCTCGTACACATAGTTGGAAGAGAGAACTAACTTGGGCTTGGGCTGACTACCAATCAAAACAAAACAACATAACTATAAACAACAAAACAGACCACAGGAAGTAAATCTATTCTATGGGCTTCAGCTCGTTAACTATATTCAGGTCCAACAAGTTCTAAGTAGGCTAAAGAAAATAACACAACAAAATAACATAATAAGACCCACGAGCCTAGGGCCATGTGAATTGATATAGTCCTCCCCCATTAAAACACATTGTCTACAAGGTATGGGTAAGTTTCCTTGATCTAGTCATAAAGTTCTTATTGTAGGAATGTATTATAATTAAGGAGGAGAATGACCAACTTTCAGGCTTAAGAATCTTTGTTTTAATAAAAATCTACCATTTATCCTCAACAGCTGATTTTATAGGACAACAATTCTTTAACCCTTTAACACTAGCGAAGTGTCTAAATCCATTGTGTTTCACACCGCCAATTGGAAGGGACTGACACATGTAATTGTAGGAACTCCACATGTATTTGTGAAGCTATCTCTCTGGCACGTCATTGATTGCTAGAGAAAACATGATAACCAAGTCTATTTTTGAGTCATTTGCAAGCTTCACAACTCCTTCATTTGTGCTAAATTTCATTATCGACATGATTGGTCCAAAAGCCTCCTCTTGTATCAATTTCATCATATGATGTACTTTTACTATCATGGTGGGAGGAAAAAACTAATCCACTGCACCTTCACTTATACTACTGAAGCTTCCACAAGCAACAATTTTCACTCATTTCTCTAAGGCATCATTAACAAGGCTTTCAAGTATTTAAAGTGCCTTTGCAAACATATGCCTCCCATATCATACTTACTAGAAGGGGTGGGCCAGCTGAAACGGATTTAACAATTTTGGTCACTTCACTAACATTGAAAAATAAATTTCCCTATGGACATAAAATCTCTCAGCACCAGCACAAATTTGTCCACTTGATTGAAGAGCAGCTATAACAGTAATATGTGCAATGTGATTCATGTCTACATTTTTACACATAATAAATGCATCTTTTCTACTAAGCTCAAGCGTAATGGGCATAAGATGGGTATAAGTGTCTCAACAACATTTGTCATTATCATCTTACCCACATCATGCGATCCAACAAATATTACTTTGTCAACAGAAAACACCATACTTCTCCAGTTTCAACAAAGTTTGTAATAATTTCAACTAAGTTGTCAGGAGCTCTAAACCAAACACATGGTTGAAAATAAAGCACAACTTGATCTCCAATGATAAAATTGATTAAGGTCATCTCCTTGAAGCGAGACCCAATAATTGGATAATAGCAAACTAAACAAACATGCTGGCCATGTCAGTTCTATCCCCGATTTCAAATTTCAATAGAGTGGGTATGGTACCAAAACCCTAGTCAAAATCATTGAGCATTACAAGAAACTCAATGTTAGACACCAATGAGTTTGAGGCATCCATTTCATCTATGGACTTCCAACATCTCACTAACCCCATGAGAATGGAGATAAATAGCCCTAAACAATTTGATGTGTCTAGAATCATCAACCTTTTAATATGTGAAATACCTTCATTCACATGACGCCACAAAAGTGCATCAAAAGCAACACGTTTATGCTTATCTGGAGGGTCACCACAAATTGGGGCCATGAATGCAAAATCATACACAAATCCACCCTGCCTAAGCTTGCTTCATCCAGAATAGAGAGTATCCTCTCATACATGGCTTTGACGACTCCTTGGAAGGTCTCGAGCTTTAGAAAACTAAGTAAATGGTGAAGAACTTCTTCCAATATAGACTTGCAAATGGATTTCTCAAGAATGCCACTACCAGAATGGGGCATTGGCATGTCAGCATCAAGTATTTCCTTCATCAGAATGTCTACATGACAACGACCCAACCTAGTAATCCTCTGGAAAGCCGTAATTTGAAGAGCATTGGCCAAGTCTAGTCTCTCCCCCAAAGTATTAAATTTTGAGGATTCCATGGTTACAAATTCCCCCCCCCCCATTGGCGCTTCCATTATACTTCACATTTTTCTTTTCCAGTTGCTTCAAATGGTATATTGCATCATGCAACTCAACCCTGTTTGCCATTTTCAAAGTTGCCTTAGAATCTTCAGTTTCCCCCATAATAAAAGTTCAATAGACATTGAGTTTTTCAGATAAAATGCAAATCTCAAGATCCTGATCAAGGTCTGCTGAACCATCACCAAATACCACTTTGTCAACTGCTGTATCTTCATAAATCATGAAAGTCACCATATCATTGTCATGATAAAATAAGCTATTGGTCGTAACAACTTTAGATATTTCTCTTCCTCTATCAAAGGGACCAAAAACATCCTTAAGTGGCAATACATCAAGCAATCGAGCATAATTCCTATACCTATTGAGCCTACTCTGACCCTTATATATCTTCACCATAAAATGTTCTGTCCAACGATTGTTGCAAAAACCATGCCCATAGTCCATTCTTGTTGCCTCACCACTAGGTACATCCTCCATGCAAATGTCACACGTTACTATGGAATGCATTGATGAATCGAGATCTTGATGCCCGACCATTGTAACACCATTAGGTGCTTTATTAAATGGTTTAGTAGTCAAGTGTCACCAAAGCGTTTATGGGCAACAATTTGCAATGCCAAATGGGAAATTAGATTCCCAGAGACTGCTCCCTTAGTGTTCAAGACTTCAAACATACCTTGCTTTGCCAGGTCACGACTTCGGTTACTTTTGGGATTGGCCTAAATGTAACTTCCGGATGAGGAATGAGAAGATAGGTTCTGAAGAAAGTCAAATCCAGTTTTGAGAGTCTGTGAGAGGAGTGCAAAAATGGGTTAGCATTGGCTGGTCTTGTTATGGGGTTTAGAGGCGAATGAGAGGAAGGTGTAGAGGGTGTGGAAGAAGAGTTTGAGGGAAGAGTACCCATGTAGGTTTTGGCTTTGAGGATGAGAGCCCAAAGACAGGCCTTAGACCCAAGGACTAATTGTATCAAGTCATTCTCCCCAAGGTCTTGTATGAAAAGGTACCTCCTGATTTTAGAAGCATTCTCTAGCTCAAACACTTTATCTTTGAGAACACTACGTTAGTGGCTTCAAGAGGATCCATGGCTTCAAGGGTATTCACTCCCAAGTAAGAAATAATGAGAAAAATTGGTGAGGGTTGAGGTTTCTCACTATTTTCTTCACTTTTGTTGGCAAATAGCAACAACAAGTTGCATAAAGGTTGGCAGTCATGGAAGAGAGAGGAGGTTGAGGAGTAAACAATTAAAATCGACACCACCAAGGTCAAACTCCCATGTGGTCCTATGGATATCAATTTCCTCTGGCTCCCCATCAGTTATGGATGAATATCCAGATCCCTTGAGGGAGAGCTAGTTGTGGGTTTTGGGGGATTGGGGGTTGGGAGTAAATGTTGGGGTTTAGGTGGTGGAGAAGAAGGTTTTGCAGAAAATGGGTTACAGATTCAATTGAGGGTTTAGGGGGGTGGTGTTGGCTTGGGTGGGTCGCTGTTGCATATTTTTCATCTTCCTGCATCACACAAACCTGGTTCTCTAGTTGGTTTCATTTTTCTTTAAAGATGTTTCAAATCATTTACATGTTGTTGGAAAAACATTGTGATTTTGTTATGTTTGTTCTACGAGCTCCTTGATTTTGTTGATTAATACAAGAATTTTTTCCATGGATTAATAGTAAAGAGGTTAGTGTCTCTCTGATACCAAATTGTAACACACCCCAGAGAGTTGAAAGAACAATCTCACTTCAAGAGTGAGAACCTTCAAGAAAAATAGAGATGAGTATGAAGATGAAAAAATTTTCTATTAGTTTCTGGTTCAATTTTTCTAGAGCACCAAGCCTCGTACACATAATTGGAAGAGAGAACTAATTTGGGCTTGGGCTGACTACAGGCAAAAAACAAAACAACATAAATTTTAGCAACAAAATAGACCACTATTCGATCCAGCTTGTTAACTATATTTAGATCTAACAAGTTGCATTTTTCAAAAAAAAAAAAAGTTGCAAGAGCCTAATTTAATAACACAACAAAATAGCCTAATAAGACCCACGAATGAGGGCCATGTGAACTGTTACAGGCTCGGGTAGCGGAGCGGATTACCCCCACCCTACATGTTGACGAGAGTTAGGCCTTGTTTGGATTCGAGATTCACATCAATTTATCCAATCATTACAACTTTTTAAAATTTTTATACAAAATATAATAAATAACTTAACTATTTCAAATTTCAAAATAATAATAATATTAAAAATAATAATTTAATAATATTTTATTCAACTTATTTAAATTTATTTAAATTCATCTCAATTCATCTCTAAATCATCTCAATTCTAATAATACACCTCGTATGGCGTCCCCATTATACATAGAGGTGTAAATTTAAACAAAAAAACAGAAAAATCGGACCGGACTGGACCGGACCAGTTTTACCGATTTTGAATCGGTCCGATCCGGAACCGGTTCTTATAATTCATAAACCGGTTGGAACCGGTCCGGTTCCGGTTTTAGGATTTTTTAGACTGGACCGAACCGGTTGATAAAAAAATATAAAAAATAATATTTTATATATAAGTTTTATATATAATGTATAATTATATGTGAAATTTGTATATATAATTATATATCATATATAAAATAATTTCATATTATAATTTATAAAATATAACATAAAATGTTAATTTTAAATATAAACATTTGTAATTTGTTTGATCATATACTATTAATATAATTATATATAAGATAATGTTATTATAAAATAAAAGTTTAATCTTAAAAATAAAAATGTAATTGATCATATATTATATAGCTATACTAATATATAGTTTATCACTAATACTAATATATACTAATATATAATTATACTAATATATAAATTTATAACTTGTACTAGTAGTCTAATATAGACTATAGTTATAATTATATTAATAATCTAATATAGATTAATAAAAGTATAACAGATTTTTTTAAAATAATTTTTTTTAATAACAAAATGTCAAACTTACATTTAAAAAAAATCAAAAAATCAGACTAGAAACTAGTAAAACTGAAAGTACCGGTTTATGAAGATAACCGATGCGTAATCAATTTTAAAAAATACAAAATCAATTATACTGATTCAATTAAGATTTTATTCAAAATTAGACCGGACCAAACCGGTTACACTTCTAATTATAAATCTACGCCAACTCGTCGTCAAGACAGGTTGCGATCCACTTAGGGCAGGACTGATTCATTCTTCCCGCCCAAAGCCCTCAAGACCCTAGTCTCTCTCTCTCTCCGTGTCTCTGCGCACAGCTAGGGTTCATCTTACAATGGCTAACAGTAGCAATAATAATAAAGTGAAAGTAGTAGAATTAGACGACGAGATTGAGGGAGGACATGTGGACACCACCGACTACTACTTCGATAAGGTCGGTGAGCCCGTGCCGATCAAACTGCAGGACTCCAATTTCGATGCGGGAAACCCTCCCTCTCAGCCCCTCGCGGTCTCCGAAATCCACGGCCTTATCGTCATCGCCCATTCCGGTGGATTTTGTGTTGCTAGGACGAAGGACGTCATTGCTTCGGCCAAGGATATAAAGGAGAAGGGAAGTGGTCCTTCTATTCAGGAGTTGAGTGTTGTAGATGTTCCCATCGGCAAGGTTCACATCTTGGCTATCTCCACCGACAATTCTACCCTCGCTGCTACTGTTGCTTCGCATGTCCATTTTTTTCCCCTTAACTCCCTTCTCAATAAGGTGCGTTTTTCTACCTTTTCTTCTCGTTCATCCTGATTGTAATCATATTTCATTTTTTAATTAGGGTCGTTATGTATATGTCCACTGTTCTACACTTCCCCATTAGAATGACTTCAGAATGCCCTCTCTTTAGTCTTCCGTTGACTTGAACTATCGCCTTAGTGTCGTAGTTAATTCCTTATGAAAGATGTTTCAACTCCTTGCTTTTCTTAAAACTTAATTTGGTATCACGCTAGTGGCTCGCCTTGCTTGCAGTGAGAAGTGCTTTATTGGTCTTCGTGTCTTCCATGTGAGAGTCCCACGATATGCTGGATCTCATTAACCTTTTGCAAAATCCAATCTGGTGATGATCCAGCTATATTGTTTAATGGAGGAAGAGATACTAAGGAGACAACATCTTCCCCAGACATAGTTCCCAATGGAACACCAGGTCCTAAACATTCACCTTTGCAAGGCACCAACGACAAACCCTTATACAAATCTTGTACTTCCTCAACAATTCCATTGGTACTCTCCATTGGAGATTCTGGGTAGGCAACAAGTCCCTTCACCTCTGACGACCCTGTATGTGCAACTTCGATGGATCCTACATTTCCTTCAGACCTCGTCATTACACCATTATCTTTTAACTCTGACGTGGGAGCCATAGTTTCTTCAGGATTGACCAAGGGTCTAACACAGACTATTGGTCTTTCCTGTATCACCTGTGGCGAAGGGCATTCCATTAAGGATGTCTCAACCCCGATACCTAACGTAGAACCCACCTCAAATAACCCGGTTTTTCTTTTGACTTGCCACACTCTCCTGGATCTGGTTATAGGGACAGGGCTAAATCCAATTTTTCATTTTCCTTAATCTTAGTTTAAAGGATTTGAGCCTATCTAAGGCTTGTTTTTTTACTACTATGTTGCCTCCAACTGAAGGCAAGTCTATTTTTGAAGACAAGAAAGCGATCGCTGCCTTCAACTCGACAAGTTGGGTTTCCATCTCCTTTAAAGTTTTGTGCATTTCAACAAGCTGGTTTTGGGCTTGGAAATGATCTGCAGACCACTTACACAGTTCCCCTCACTCTGAGTCATCGTTTGAATTCATAAACCACCTCAACCCATCTCAACTCATCGCATCTTCATCATTACAATTTTTTCAAATTTTCATACAAAATATAATAAACAATTCAATTTTTTCAAATCCTGAAACAACTTTTTTAAATTCTCACACAAAATATAATAGACAATTTAATTTTTTCAAATCTCAAAACAATAATAATATTAAAAAATAATATTCTAAAAATATTATTTTTTACTATTCACAAATTATCTCAACTCATCTGAACTCATTTCTGAATCCAAACGACTCCTGAGTCACCAAAGCTTGACCCATCTTCAAAGCTGCCGTGTATGATTGCCTCACTAAGTTGATGTTCTCATGATCGGATGTCTTCTTCTGGTTTTCCTTCCTTGACCCAAAGGAGAAAAACAAATCCGTAGCTTTGCGTAATTCAACAGCAAACTTCTCCCAGCCTTGACCTTCATACCCTTAAGGAATGACTACAACACTCCGTTGGCCTCCACCATATTCGGTGACAGATAGATATCTACCATGTATATTGGAGCATCGTTGAACCATTTTTTTTTTTGATAAGTAAAAATATTATATATCAAAGGAGAAACCAAGTACACTGAATGTATACAAGAAAACACCTTGCCCAAAATGACCCAAAAAGTCCCTAATGACCCAAAAAGCCCATGAAAAGAATAATCCAAAATACACCAAACCGGTTCCCAACCCTTGTTTCTTGTAGAACTAAAACTCTATCCGAACACCCAATCCCAAACCCTTGATTCCCGTCTTCACTATGTCCTCCCTTTAGATTTTCCTCTGGTTGAGGTATCACCCTTAGCGTCGTAGTTGATTGTACTAAAAAGACGTTGTAACTCTCTGCTTTTCTTGAAACTTTTGGTTTCAAGCGCGTGGCTTGCCTCAATTGCAGTGATTAGTTCATTGAATTGGTCTTCACATCCTCCATGTGAAATTCCCACAAACTGTTGAATCTTGTTAACTTTAGGCAGAATCCAGTCCGCTATTGGTGGAAGAGACACCAAGGGAGCAACGTTATCCATAGACACAGTACAATCATCTACATGAGGCACCAACGCCAAATCTTTTGGTTCTCCAGCAACTCCATTGGTTTGATCCAAAGGTAACATGGTCCCCATTGGAGATTCTAGGGTGACAGCAAGTTCATTCACCTCTAGGGATCCTACATCTCCCTCAGACCTCGACAATACACCATTTTCCTTCAACTCTGAAGAGAGAGTTTCGGAGACCAAGGGTGTAGTACCGATTATCGGTCTATCCTGTGTTACATGAGGTGAATGACATTCTTTTGATGTCTCTACGCCGATACCCGATGTAGACCCTGCTTCAAACAACCCGGATTTCTTTTTGACCCGCCATACTCCCCTGGATCTAGAGCCGAATCCGATCTTCCATTTTCCTTTAACTGGGTTTAAATGATTTGGGCCTTTCTTGTTTCTTATAACCCTGTTGTCTCCAGCTGAGAGTCGGTCTATTTTCGAAGACAAGAAAGCTATCGTTGCTTTCAACTCGACAAGTTGGGTTTCCATCACCTTTAAGGACTCAACAAGCTGGTCTTGAGACGTGATTTGTGGATCCCCTTCACTCTGAACTCCAGAAGGACCCATCTTTAGAGCTGCCGCATAGGACTGTCTCGCCACTGCGGATGTACTTGAATCTTTGTGCACCTCCAAATTTTCCTTCGTTGAGATGTCACCGACATGTCTACTACGCGACTCCCTAGCAGAGCCACGTCTTGCAACACCTTGTCCTTTCAAATCGTCGCTCCCTCTCTTGCTGAAGTCACGCAACACCTCCCCCATCCTTCTCCAACCACTGCCCCCCTCCTCAGGAATGAAAATAAAATTCCTCCTCCCACCACCACCATACTCTTCTACCGCCATATAATGTCCTCGAGCATTTGAGCAGCGGTGTGTCGTGAAATTGCGTCTACCTTCTCGGACAGTGGAGAAAAAATCTTGTTTTTCATCCTTTGTGCACGTTTCCATAGCTTTAGCCAGCCACTGCATTGTTGTTGAACCCAAAACCAGCTTAGAAATCACCCTTCGACCACTTTCATTAATGGCCAACATACTCCCCTCCTTCACCAGAGTGAAGGATTTAGATTCTATGACTAACACCATAGAAGAACCCATACTGGCCAAGTCCCCTCCTTCAACAGCCATTCATCATCACATTGAAACCAGGTAAGGACCACTGCTGAAGGCCAACGACTTCAACCTCAAAGCTTGACGACAGAATACTCCCAGAAGACTCGTCGGAGTGCTGGCTGAAGTGTTCTGAGAGATGACACAACAAGATCTAGGTTACTGGTATCGGCAGATCTGTTTTCTTGGCACCAGAAACGGATCCCAGAAATGGATCTTGAAGAAAAGTAGGTCGTCGGAGGGATGACCTACGCCAAACGACCCTCGGCGTATACGCCGGGGTCCATCGGTCCTTTCTGTGCCTGCGGGAGCCACTCGCCGACCTAGGTACGGCGACATGGGCTTCTCTCTTACGGGTAACACTCCTTGCGCACATGTGTATCTCACGCCGGCGGGTCTCGGCGAAGATGTTTGGGTCGGCGGTGAGCAACCACTCGCTGGTCAACGGCGGCGAGGTAGTATTACTCACACAGCACGAGTGTTTCTCTCTCCTCTCGGAGAAATGCTTTGTTCCCTTTGCTCAAATGTTTTGAGAATTCCAAATTTCTCCTCGCCTGTAATATTACTTTCACCATGGCCACCAGCCATCCTATACCATTATGCCCCATAGCGAGAGAAAACCCTTATGCTTCTCTCCACAATTTTCAGTGAGGACCTCCATGCTTCTGGTAAAAACTCAAAAACTTTTGATTCCACCCAAAAATGCACCACCTGACCCATATTAGTTTCAAAGCTTCGGTATCAAATGCAGGGGCTTCCCCAGCTTCATTCCCGGCGAATGTTCATGCAGAGATGCAAGCACAAACGCAAGATAGTTCTGGTGCTGAAGAACACGGCTGAAGAAATATGGGAACGACAACGGCGACTCTTTCTGTGTCGACGGCACGACCAATGGAGCCGATGGTGAGTGGGTGATACCCGATCTGCACCGGAAAAACTAGAGCAGCCATAAAATATGGTCGCTGAAGGGGGTCCGACGTCGGAGGGCCCTTAGTGGATTTTCCAGAGCCCGTTGGACTTATCTATGGAGGTGGAGATGGCGGGAGCACAGGATCGACGGTCGATATTGCCTCTATAAAAATGACGGAATGGATTTTGCGAAAAAAACCTGGTCGTCGAAGAGTGGACCTACACTGGACAGCCCTCGGCGAAGTCGCTGGGGCCCGTCGACCTTGTCTGTGCAGGTGGTGAGATGTCACTCGCCGGTCTAGGGTGGGTGAGGGTGGTGGCGCTATTTAGGTGCTCTAGGTTGTTCTCTCTCCTTCCTCAGAATAATTGACTCCAAATAAATTACCATAATAATATTATCCGAAGTTCTAGTGCCAACATCATTGTTGTATCTTCTTGATCATTACTTTAACTTGATCCTGTCTCCAAATGAAAACTCATTTACTTACGGTTATTGTTGCTGTAAAAGTGAAGGAACTTAAATTCTTTTTCTTTTTACATGTTCCATATTTGTTGTTTTGGGGATGTGCCCAAACAATGATTCCGGCATTTTGGATATTAAGATTATTGGTACTTTTGAGGATGCTTGGCAGATATCGTGTTTTGAACTTCATTATACCCATTTCAAACCCTCTAAGATTCCCACTCATAAAAAAAGAAGCTAATTTGCAGGGGGAAACATCTTTGCCTATCCATCTAAAATAGTAATCAAAATGTTTTTCGTTCAATTTATATTCAAAATTGTTGTCTTGTTGCCATTTGCTTTGCTTTTCATGTCACCAGAAACTGAAACTTGTGTGTTTCGTTCTCTATTTCTACTGCCCCACTGTCCAGGAATCTAAACCATCCTTCTTCTGTTCAATAAATCAATCAAGCTTTGTTAGTGACCTACGATGGAGAAAAAAGTCAGAAAATTCTTTTGTTGTTCTTTCAAATTCTGGAAACCTATATCATGGAGCGGTTGATGGGCCACTTAAGAATTTGATGGACAATGTTGATGCTGGTATGTTGTGTATTGTATTTCTTCTATTATATGATAGACCACATCTAAATTTCAGTAATTGCTCTGCCTGACACTTACTAATGTGGCGCATCCTTGCATTTCTAGCAAATTTGTTTATCCTAACATCCTCAAATTGGCATGCTGTAACTAGGCTATGATTTTGATCATTATATTCCTTTAATGCACCAATGTTAAAAAACAGAACTTTTCTCTTTGCTCTTTGATTGAAAATTGTTTCTGTTATATTTTTACTTTAAAATGGGGGACACAAGACTAAGAGCAGGTAATACAAAGTCAGCCTATTAAAAGGTTCAAAACAAAAATTGGAAATGACACATGATAGTCATATCAATAGCAATGCTTATCAAGTGAAAAAAATCACATGCTTATATTAACCAAGACGCCTGCTTACATATATGGAAGTTTGGGTTGAGGACATAATTCGAAATGTTTCTTTTGATTTTTAAAATCTCCAATTGGACTGCATTAGCTCCTTTTAAAAGGTATCCAGAGGTGAGCCCTTATTTTGTATGTAAAGTTGCTCGTAGACATCTTATTAATTGCTAATTTTACAATATTTTGAATGTGTTTGGGATGAATAACTGATTTTCTGGGAAATATAATTCTAGGCTGGACTTGAGTCATAGGTATGGTTTCCACCTCGTGAGACCTTACCTCTATTCTTCCCTGCATTTTCTACATAAGCTAGTATGGCAGTTTTCCCATGTTCCAGTACCTTGAACTTCAAAGAAACTTCTCGATACATCAGTCACCAAAATGAGTAAGCTACAAATAATTTTCCAGTATTCACACTTAAAGCTTCACTCTATAAAATTTTTATGTTTTGGTGCATCTATTTGTAGCTTCAGTGTATGTGTTTTGTGTGGGTGTGTTGACCTTACCTTATTTTCTGGAAGCCTTAAATTGTTTTAGGTTATGTTTGGTAGGTGAGATAAGATGAAAATTTCTAAAAATTTTATAAATAGTGTTAAGATAAAAGTTTAAAATATTAATTTTTAATAGTATTATTGTTTTGAAATTTGAAAAAGTTGAATTGAGATTTGAAAAAATTGAATTGTTTATTATATTTTATGTGAAAATTTGAAAAAATTATAATGATGTAATGAGATAAAGATGAGAAATCTCTATCTCATCTTGAAAGTTAAGTAACAGAAGATTATTCTTTAGATTTTGTCTTTGGATGTATGCTTCATATTCTGAATATGGTATCAAACCCCAATAAAGAGGGAGAAAAAGAATGTGGCATGTAGTGTTTTTCCCCCTCTTCTATAGTTTTTTCCCTTGCTTATTGTAAGTTTTTGCTTTATAATAGTTGAATGGAGTGTAAAAGGCAAATTTGTTGCTGTGGCAAGAAAAAAAGTCCTTTGCATTCTGTCTTCAAGATTCAAGGAGCGGTTGTGCATGCCACTATCATGGAAAAAAGGGTTTGGTGATTCTGAAGTAAACTGCAGCATAAAAGGTTTGTACCTTCTTTAATTAAAATTCCCATCTATAGATTGCTCCCTTTTGTTTATGGCATGCAATAACTGTTTTTTCCTTATTCAAGGATAGGATTAGTCTTTTGTCTTGTTCGAGTACTTCAATGACAATAATTTTCTTGTAGTTTATGCATTTTTCTGAAATCTTTGTGTATAAATCTGTCTTCTTGGTGCTTTTTTTTGGCTCATCAACGCTTATAATTGGCTTTGATAAAAGTGGCAAAACAAGTGGACTTATTCTTGGAGAATTGATTACAAGCTGTGAAAGGGCGAGCTTGGGATGAGATATGAACCCTGTTGAATAAAGATCTGTCAGGGTTGAATATAACAATAGTCACTTTGGTTTGCTTTTTAGACTTTTAAGTCCTTGGTGCAGTGATGAGGCTATTTTGTGGACTACAAAAAAGGCATATAAGTCCGAATTCTCTAATTTTAATTTTTTTAATTCCTGTGCTTTCAAGTTTAATCATTTTAATCCTTCTGATAGTAATCCATTAAATATGCCATGTTAGCACCAATACTTGTGTGGCATGTTCCCTTTCACATGTTGTCCGTTGAGATAATAATAAAAATAGTAAAAAATTCCTTTCAAAAAACAAAAATTAAAAAGAGGCAAAAAAAAAAATCTCAGTAGAAAAAATTAAAAATAGAAGTATGTCTGGCTAGCACCCAGGCACAACCCAAGGATGCTTGGGCCTCATGACCTAGGGCGCTCCTAGGTCAACCCATACCATTCATGGGGACAACCTGTCCTGGTGTCAAAGATTACCCTTGGAAATGCATTTGGAGATCTAAGGTGTCTAGTAAGATTGTATTTGTCTGCTGGTTGGTGTCTCTTGGAAAAATCTTAACTACAAATAATTTGAGAAAAATAGGACTATCTGTTGTAGATCGGTGTTTCATGTGTAAGAAAGATGGTGAATTTGTTGACCATCCTTTTCTTCGTTGTGAGGTGGCTAAGACTTTGTGCAATGAGATCTTTGATAGGACAGGTATTGCTTGGGTGATGCCTAAGCACATGGTGGACCTTTTTGCATGTTGGCATTGTTTCGCGGGGAGACATAGTAGTGTAGCTGTGTGGAAGATGATCCCTTTGTGCTTGATATGGTGCTTATGGTTAGAGAGGAATGGGAGTTGCTTTGAAGATAGAGAATGTTCGATTGAAGAACTTAGGGAGTTTTTCTTTATCACTTGTTTTTGGGCTAAGGCTCTTGTAGGGAATGGAAATTTTCATGATTGGCTTTAGTTGTTTCTTGCTCTAGTTTGTATTTAGGTGTACTCTTTTGTATACTTCCTATGTATTTGGGTTATGCCTATTTACTTGGAATAAAATTCTCTTACTAATTTTCAAAAAAATTCTTGGGGACAACCAAGGTAGTGCTTAAGCATGACCCAAGTGATGCCCTAGCTCTGCACCATCCTGGAATTACCTTGGCATGACCGAGGCAATGCCCCAAGCCTTTTTTCTTCTCATTTTTTTTTTAAATTGATTTTGTCTCTTAATTAATGTTTTAAGAATTATTTTTTTACTGTTTTTTATTTTTTACGTGTGGCATGTGAAAGGACATATGGCACATCTCATTGATATTGACATGACGTCTTTAACAAATTACTAACATTTTACTAAAAAAAGGAATAATATTATCAAACCTTTTTTTATGGCACTGAGTGTTCGGAACAAAGTCCCTACTAACCCCGAAGTGTAAGGCCTCATTTGGACACTCAAACTTTCTCAGATATTCTAAAAACTTCTCATAATTTCCTTTCTAAATATTACTCAATTACAAAACACTTTTCAATTTTAAATTTTAAATTTTTTCGTCTAATCATTACCTAATCATCATCAAAACACAAAACACAATACAACTTTCCCAAACTTTCAAACAAAATACAAAAAACAATACAACTTTTTCAACTTTCAAAACAAAAATAATATTAAAGAATTATATTCAAATTAGTTTTTAAATTTATAATATTTTTATTCAACTTTTTCGCTTATTTCCTAAAATCCAATAAAACATCTTAACTAGGGTTGTAAATGAACTAGTCTGCTCATTACTCGCCTGGTTAAACTCAAATTGAACTTGACTCGTGAAAAAAAAAACTCGCTCGTGAAAGTAGATACCTGCTTGATTAGTAAATGACACATACCCAACAAAACTCGACTCGACTCGACTAAGGCTATTTAATACCCACTCGTTTATGTCCGAGTCGACTCGTTAGCTAGACTCGATTAAAGCTCATTCATATATTGATAAATATATATACACCTATGTATATACATATATATATGTATTAGCTAATAATATAAGTATGACACTTTTATAATTAAATATATAATATGCAACCTAATTGTTTATGTCTATATATTGAATATACTTCATAGCTATATTTTATAATTCACACAATAATTAGTCGATAAGATTTAATAATTTCATATACTAGTATGTGAGAACCATATATGAAATAGATATATGTTATCATATTGTGTGTATGTATTAATGATTTCTGTAGGCATATAATATATTGTTATTATGGATAAATATCAACTAGTTAGATATTAATTATTTATAGATTTTTAAAATCTTAAAATTCAATAGAGGTTCTACTTGTTAGTTATACAAATTCAATATTAAATTTTTTATTTTTTATCTATTTAATTTATTAATTATTAAATCTTATTCAAAAAATAAAAAAATAAACAATTCGAGCCGAGCGCGAATTGAGTCGAGCTCGAACAAAGAATAAATAAGGCCTCATTTTTTTTCAGAAAACATCTCATCTCATCTCAATTTCATGATTACAACTTTCTCAAATTCCAATACAAAATAAAATAAACAATTCAGTTTTTTCAAATTCCAATATAAAATAAAATAAACAATTCAAAATTTTCAAATCTATCTCATCTAATCATTACAACTTTCTCAAATTTTAATACAAAATAAAATAAACAATTCAATTTTTTCAAATCCCAAAACAAAAATAATATTAAAAAATATATTATAATAATACTTTATTTAACTTTTTAACTTTAATCTCAACTCATCTCATCTCATCTCATCTCATCTCCGAAAAAAAACGAGGTCTAAAAATCTCGAGCTCGGGCTCGAGTATTTTGAGTCAAATTGAGCCAAGCTTGGCAAGCCAAAGACCGGCTTGGCTTGGCTCGATTACAATCCTAATCTTAACTCAAACCATTTCATTACTATTCACAAACCATTTAATTACTATTAATAGAATTATGAGATATTTTAAGTGTCCAAACAATCCCTAAAATTATAAAAGTTGAAGCTCAATGATTAAAAAGCTAGGGTCGTTGTAGGGCCTTAGGCACCGGATGCAAATGGGGTTGGTACTTTTGTCCAGGGTTCATCCTTAGTTGAAGACAGGGGCACTCCAGGGTCTTGAGTACTTTGGAAGAAACAATCAAGCTTCTCTTGGAAGATGCAAATGGGGTTACAAAAGGTTTTACTTCCCCTACTTGTACTATGGAGGGAGCAGTAGGGTCAGACAAAGTGACACTGCAAGGACCGTCACGGGGTGGTGCAAAGTCAAGCAATGTTGTTGGAGGGGAGAAACTTGTAATGGTGACAAAAACAATGGACAACAACCATATAGCTGTTGAGCAAGAATATGGCGGGACGAAAACTAGCGGTTTGTCGTTGGTGCCTCATGTGGGGGAAGGCTTAGAATCGGGAGTGCAGTTGGGTACTATGGCTGGGGATAATGTCTTACCTTTGGTTTCTATTCCTTTGTTAAACGATATAGTGGGTTCACTATTGGATTGGGTTTTGAATAAAGTTAACAGGTTTAAGCAAATCTTGGGGCTTTCAGATGAAGAACAGGGAAAATATGAAGACCAATTTAAAGCTCTACTCATTGCGATTGAGGCGAATCACGTGCTTGAAACGAAATCACATTTTAAAAAAAGCAGGGAGTTAAAGCGTCTTTTTTGTGCAATCAACTATGATGCTGAGGGAGGTAGCTCAAGTCGAGGGAAGAATAAATGGAGGGCATCGTGAAGACGCTCTCGTATTGGAATGTTCGGGTAGAGGATTAGTTTTATGGAAATAAGGGGCTGGGGTTGGGGAGGTGTGTTTCATTCCAATTTGGGCTTGGTGTATTTGTAGGTTTCATGGAATTTTTGGGTCATTAGGGGCTTTCTTGTATAGGCTAGGTTTTCTTCTATACGTCCAGTGTAGTTGATTACTCCTATTGATATATATATATAATATTATTACTTATAAAAAAAAGGCTAAAAAACTCAAATATAAGGATCAACCAGTTCAGAAGGTAAATATTGCAAAAATATCAAACATAACGATTAATTATGTTTTGAGGGTTCTACTCATTTGATTTCCCAACTTTATTTTCTCTCCTAATTTTCCCAAACCAAACATAAGGATAGCACCCCAACATTTTATACTCTTGTCATGATTGAAGGAACACCCAAGCCATATCTGGGCCTAAACTCCAAAAGAACTAGTTAAGGTTACAGTTGGAGCTCCTTGGATTGATTATAAAGGTTGGAACTTTTCCTTCCATAACAATGTGGGATCTCATTCACCACTGTCTTATTGACAATATGAGATATTACAATCCCCCCTTGAAATCCCTGTTCACCCTCATATGTCCCGAAGTGGTGTTGATAAAGCTAAGGAGAAATTTTTCGAAGAAGGTTTGCCAACTGATGGTGAGAAGGAGCTCATTCCGGTGACCTTTGTTGAGGTTACTTCTAGGGTCTTGTGTACTCCAAAGGATGATGTACATGAGCTTATGGATGGAGCGCTAGTGGAGGTGTCTGATTTGCAGTTGGTTAGCTGAGCGAGGGATGACTCTTTCTATTCTAAGAATGGGCTGGAGGCTTTTGGGGATGAGCCGAGTTCTATTTGTTTGTTACCTTTGGTACCAAACTGGGCAGATCTCCATTTGGATTGGGTTTTGGAAAGGTGGATGAAATTCGAGATTGTGTGGGGGTTTCATGTGAAGGCTTTGAAGATCAATTTAGAGCCCTCCTAATTGCTATCAAGGCAGGCCAACCTCTTTTGGCAAGATCCTTTTTCCAAAAAAGAAAGGGAACTAAAGAGATTATCTTGTTCTATAAATTATGATGCAATGGAAAGAAGCGTAAGTAGGGGAAGGTATAAGGACAAGGTGACAACTATTAATTTATGAAACCAAAGATTCTTTCATGGAATGTCCGGGGCCTGAATGATCTGTGCAAGCACCTTTGTTTGAAGAATTTGCTTCGGAAATGGAAGGTTGATGCTGTTTGTTTTCAGAAAACCAAGATTATAGATATAATTATTATTAGAAGTTTGTGGGGATGTTCCTATGTGAGATGGGTTTCTCTGGCCTATAAGGGAGCATCGGGTGGTATTATTGTGATGTGGGATAAGAGAGTAGTGAATTTGGAGTATGTTGGAAATATGTTGGGAAATATTATGTGACTTGTTCCTTTAAGAATGTGGAGGATGGATTCGAGTGGGCTTTTGTAGGTGTGTATGGGCTTAATGTGGACAACAAGAAGATCTCTTTGGGATAAGATTGCTGAATTGTGTGGTTGGTGGGATGGACCCTAGTCTATTGGGAGGGGATTTTAACATCACTCGGTTTCTGAGTGAAAGGTTGGGTGATTCTCAAATTGGTCCTACCATGGCATATTTGTTTGACCTTATTTTTTATTTGGATTTGGTTGATTTACTTTTGGCAGGGGGTGAATTTACATAGTCGAATGGGAGAGGTCTAGGTTGGACGGATTTATTGTATCTCCCTTTTGAGAGGTTCATTTTCCTGATTGATGCCAAAAGAGACATCCTAGGTTATGTTCGGACCATTTCCCCCATCTTGTTGGATTGTGGGGGTCTTCATGAGAGGCAAAGATGCTTTAAATTTGACAACATGTGATTAAAAGTTGATGGCTTCATGGACAATGTGAGATTGTGGTGGTTTTCATATCAATTCTTAGGCACCACCCCTAGTTTTGTTTTGGTTGGGAACCTTAAAGTTCTAAAAAACAACTTGAAGAAATAGAATGAGCAAGTCTTTGGGAATGTTGACGACCAGAGGAAGTCTCTCTTTGAGGAGCATTTAAATCTTGAAGATAAGGAGGTTTCAGGTGTTCTTTCGGTTGAGGAGAAGACGAGAAAATGTAGTGTTGCTGCTAATCTTGAAAAAACAACACTCGTGGGGGAGATTTCGTGGAGACAAAAATCTTGGGCCCTTCGGTTGAAGGAAGGGGGCAAGTGCACCAAGTTTTTTCATAGGGTGACTAATTTCCATTGAAGAAATAATGCCATACAGGTGCTTCATTTTGAGGGAAGTGTTCTTTCGAATATTTCTGAGATGAAGGATCATATTGTTCAATTATATGTTAGGTTTTTATCGGAGCATTACTCTTGGAGACCTAAGCTTGATGGGTTAGCTTTTGATATGATTGATCATTCGAGCGCTGTTTGGTTGGAGATAATTTTTGAAGAGGATGGGGTCCTCAACATTATAAGAGGGATGGACAAAGATAAAGCTCCGAGAACAAATGATTTTTCTATGGCTTTTTTTTAGGCATGTTGGGACATTGTTAGGGAGGATGTCATGAAGGTTATTCTTGAATTTCACTCGTTTCTGAAATTTGAGAAACACCTTAATGTGACTTTTATAGCTCTCATCCCTAAGAGGGATGGGTTAGTGGAGGTGAATGATTTTTGCCACATCAACTTTGTGAGTGGAGTGTACATGATAATTTCGAAGGTTCTTGCCAATCGGATGTGTGTGGATGGAGAAGATATTTCAAAGTCACAAAATGCTTTTCTCAAGGGGAGAAAAATTCTCGCTTTGGTACTCATTGCTAATGAATGCTTGGAAGTAGAATTTTTATTTTTTTTGATAACCGTGGGTGTTCAGGTCAGTTTGCATGCACCTCGACTAATCCCATGGGGCCCTGAAGTTAATGATCAGGTAAACTTTCAGTGGCCCTAAGGGGATTCGAACTAGTGACCTGCTTGGAAGTAGAATTAGAGTCAGAGTTCCAGGTATTCTTTGCAAATTAGACATGGAGAAGGCTTATGGGTCATGTTAATTGGGATTTTTTGGTGTACCTCCTTGGAAGGTATGGATTTGGGGATAGGTGGTGCAAGTGGATGAAGATTGTATTACTACTGCTAGATTTTTGGTTTTGGTAAACGGCACCCCTATGGGTTATGTAACAGTTCTTGTGGTTTGAGACAAGGGGATCATTTGTCTCTTTTCCTTTTTTGTTTTAATAATGGATGTGTTGAGCAGAATGTTGGAGGAGGCAGTGGATGGGCATTTTCTTATTGGTTTCTCAGTGGGTGGATCTTCAAATGGCAGTGTAAATGTCTCACGTATCCTCCTTGCTAATGACACATTAATTTTTTGTGAGCCAAATCTGGACCAGATTCGCTTGTTGTGGGCCCTTTTGCTTGGTTTGAAGCTGTTTCAAGCCTAAAGATGAATTTGTCGAAGTCTGAAATGGTACCTGTTGGTTTCATACATAATATAGGGGACTTGGCTAATATTTTGGGTTGTAAGGTGTCATCTTTGCCCATGAAGTATCATGGTTTCCCCTTGGGGGACTTCTTATAAGTCAAAGGCAACATGGGATGGTGTTAGTGAAAAGATAGAGAGGAGATTGGCTCAATGGCAAAGGATTTATTTGTCTAAAGAGAGAAGAATCACCTTAATTAAGAGCACTTTATGTAACCTCCCTATGTATTTTCTATCTTTATTTCCTTTGCCTGCAGTGGCGGCTAATAGAATGGAAAAGATCTTTCGTGCTTTATTTTGGGGTGGTTTGGGGGATGAGAATAAGTTCCATTTACTTAAGTGGGATTAGATTTTGTACCCCAATCGCTTGTGGAGGTTTAGGGTTTCGAAAGCCGAGAATTTTTAATAAGGCACTCTTAGGGAAATGGTTATGACGGTATCACCAGGAAGGGGGTGCTTTTCAGAGGAATGTTGTCGACGCCAAATTTGGGAGCATTTGGTGAGGTTGGTGTTCAAATGAAGTGAAAGGTCTGTACGGTGTGGGAGTGTGGAAATTTATTTGAAATAGATGGGGTGATTTCATTAGCAACTTTAGATTTGTGGTGGGTAGGGGATCTCAGCTTAGATTTTGGCATGATATTCAGTTTGGGGATACAACCCTAAAGAATGCTTTCCCTTCTATCTTTAGGATTGTATTCGATCAGGGTGCTTCTATGCAGATTATATGGACAACTCCAATGGTTCTTTATAGGGGCATGTGAGGTTTATTAGAGCTGTATAGGATTGGGAGGAGGGGACATCTTAGGTTTTTACAGCATGTTGTATGCCTTGAATATGGAGAGTGGCGGGGAGGATAGGTTGCTTTGGATTCATCCCGAGAACGAGAAATTCTCGGTCAGATCATTGTACAAGGTTATGTCATATCAACCCCCTAATGATTTTCCTAAGGTGCATTTGGAGAAGCAAAGTGCCTCACAAGATTGCTTTTTCTGGTTGTCTGGCATTTTTGGGAAAATTCTGACTATTGATAATTTGAAAAAGTGTGGTCTATTTATTATGGACTGGTGCTTTATGTGCAAAAAGAATGGAGAATCTGTGGATCATCTACTTCTCCATTGTGAAGTATGAAAGGTTCTTTGGGATGAGATTTTTTCTTGCATACATTACTACTTTGGGCATCGGTTATTGTATTGGATGGGACCTATTTTCATGATTTCTATGTTGCTTTTTCTAGTTCTTACCTTGTAATTAGGTGTTTTCTCTTGTATACCCCATGTACTTGGGCTATGCCAAATTATGTGGATTAATAAATTTCTTTTTACTTATTAAAAAAAAAATTCCCGACATTTTTGTCAAGCCATTCCATCCATGATAGGTGGCACTTCTCAAGTCATTCACTTTTGGTTGGGATATACTCTGAATACTATTCGTAACAATCCAAGAAAGGCCCAAGTCACATTTGAGCTGATACTTCAAAAGGATTAGTCAAGGTTACAATTGGATATCCTTGGAATTGTTATAAAGGGCTTGAACTTCTCCCTTCCAATGAATGTGGGATCCCATTCACCATCTTCTTATAGACAATCCGGAGTAGGACAAATCCTATTTTAGTTGAACTTCCCTTGTTGGTATGCAATTGGACCACATATTTTTCCATCACCCATTAACTTCATAAAGAGGAGAGTAAGAAAGGCAATATTCTGTTGAAAATATTTTTTCTTCATCCCCAATTGGAGAAAATATTGGTATATGTAGGCTAAAGTTAAAGACACTACATGAATGCTAGAAAACAAATCCCAACCCTATATGTTTTAGAGCACTTCATGCGACCCTCATGACTGCTTCAGAATTCCATTAGTGGAAGCACAACCACTGCCAATCCTCCAAGTGAAATCTATTCATTGCCCATGCCATCCCACAAGAACTCTCTGTGTTTTTTCAAATTTATTCACAATATTAAGAGGCGTGGTAAAGAGAAACAGGAAGTAAGCTCGACAACAATAGCTTTTGAGTATAAATACTTTTACTTTCGCCTGATGGGAGAAATCATTGGAATAATCTGATTTCTGTATCTGTGATTGTCCTTATGTAAGTATTTAGGCTGCATTGCTTATGGTTAATGAGACATAGTCACAGTGGTTGCAATAAAAATAATGCAAACTGGTGGTCTTGTCCCATGAAAATTATTGTCATATTTTGGACTTTCATACATTTAACATCTGTTGCATCTGCCCACAAGAATTAAGTTAAACTCTTGTGACCAAAAATCAATCCCTAATTTGGGTTTAGTTTGATTTTTCTGACACTGACACGTGCCGGCCATTAAATTTATCATAAAAATATATGGTTTTGGTGGTGTTGTGTGACAGTGCTTTTTGTCCATGAAGAACTTGGAAATTCATTTAATACTGAACCATGGCTTACACCCAACTAGTCAGGGTTGGCACTATGAATTTATATTAAATACTTGAGGTTGGCTTCATTTGCCTTTCTATCCTTTATGTACCAATCTATATGTGAAGTTATGATTGATGTGATTGATTTTTAACTTAAATATTAAGTAGAGGAATCATCCTGTAGTTCTGATTTGTTCTAGGTGTATTATAAACCTTGCTAAGACAGACATGGCAGATTTTTGAAAAGGTTGAATTCCTTAGATCATGTGTTCAGAAGAAATATTTTCTCCTTTGGTTTCTTGTTGCCTCAAATATTTCAGTTTTGTTTGTTAAAAAAACATATATTTCAGTTTTGTGTTTGAAGATTTAGTAGGAGGTCCAAAGTTAGAAAATTAAAGAAGTTTTCCTAGTATCACTTTTCCTTCTCACCGACTTTGATGTCTAATAAATTTAATCCTTTGAACAAACTGCCACTTATAATTCCAAGGATATATCATTTCAAGCACCCACATTTATTAGTAACTATCATCTGGCTGTTTGACATTTGGCTGCACACATCATGATTTTTATGAGTCTTGTATGATATCAACCAGAGGCTTTTGAGTTTATAAATGGAAGTTTATTGGGTTGAATGATGGGAAGAGATCTATTATATCAGTGTTGGACTTGAGGCTCTGTTTGCAGTTCTAATTTGTTTTGATGGGGGTGGCCCCCCTCATCAGATTTTTGTCCAGGACTCTGAAGTAATACTATACATATTGGCCTCAATCATTCCTCAAACTAATTGCTATATTAAGACTTTTTTCCTGTGTAACTTTAGTTCGTTGATGAACACATTTTGATTTTTTTTTATTGATGGTTCTCATGCACCTAGCAGGGCTTAAGAGCAATGACCTCACCCTTCATCTCATTCTTATGGGGAGAGGAGTTTCTATTTAAGCTAAAGCTCATGGCATGTGCTTAATTTTGATGCAAGACTTTGAAGTAATACAATGCATATTGGCCTCAATCATTCCTCAAACTAATTGTTATATTAAGACTTTTTTCCTGTGTAACTTTAGTTGTTGATGAACACATTTTGATTTTTTTATTGATGATTCACACGCACCTAGTGGGTCTTAAGAGCTATGATCTCACCCTTCATCTCATTCTTATGGGGAGAGGGGTTTCTATTTAGGCTAAAGCTCATTGGTATGTGCTTAATTTTGATGACTCTTGTTAAATTTGACCATTTTATAAAATTCTGTAGAGTTCTGAATTTTTGGCTCTGAAACTAAATATTTCTCAAATAATTGCACCAGTGGATTCTATCAAGTGGGTTCGTCCTGATTGCATTATTCTAGGATGCTTTCAACTTGCTGCAGATGGGAAAGTGGAAAATTACCTTGTCCAAGTTATCAGAAGCAAAGACGGCAAAATTACTGATGTTAGTAACAAACTCTGGCTACTGATTTGTTCATTATGATTGGGTTGCTTTAAAAGCCAATTTAGTAGCCAAATTTGTTTTTTGTAAAAGTAGAGTGCAGTCGAAAGGTTTGTCTTTTAAGTTGGTTTAGGTAATTAAGATCATTAAGGGGTTCAATCCCACCATCCACATATTGTGGTGGGACAGTTCCTGCTCTATTTGCTTAGCATGATGCATCATTCTTCGAGATTTGTTTTTCCGCCATTGTGAAGGGGTCCCACCACCCCATTCATGCATTTTCCTGGGTGAAAAAAGAAATAAATAAATAGGAAGATAATTGAGATCATTAACTTAGGGCTCATTTGGATGTTGAGATGAGAAATCTGTGAATAGTTTGTGAATAGCAGTGAAATTGTTTGAGTTAAGATGTTTAATTGGGTTTTGGAAAATAAGAGAGAAAAAGTTGAATAAAAATATTATAAAGTTAAAATAATGTTAGAATATTGTTAGAATATAATTTTTTAATATAATTTTTGTTTTGAGATTTGAAAAAGTTGAATTTTTTTGTGTTTTGTTTGGAGTTTTGAGAAAGTTGTAATGATTAGGTAATAATTAGATGAAAAAGTTGAAAAGTGTTTGTGTTTGAGTGGTTTTTGGATGTTGAGATGAGATGAGATGAGATGGGATGGGATGAGATCATCTCAAGATCCAAATGGGGCCTTATTGCCATTTTTATTGTCCATGTGTGGTTCATGCTTTTGATTTATATATAATGTCGCATCTGCCTTGTTTGCTAGTATGACATGGATGACCTGTCCAGCAAAATGTGGATTTAGAGATTCTGATATTGCAATCAATTTTTTACATTTTTGTATTTATAATGGGCCTATCAGGCTTTTGATTCGCAAATAATAATAGTAACAGGGAACAAATCAGGCTTTCAAATCTCTCCTTTTTTTTAACTGATCAAAAAATGATTTTTGTATAATAAATAATAGATACAGGGGAACAACAGAGCAGCCTTATTGGCATGTCACTGTTTAGCACCTTTTGTGCTGTACAGGTACTTCAAAACTTTGGCTCACCATGGTGCTACGGAATGATATCTGTTTTGCATATGCATCGTATTGCCTAAAAAATAAGTATATTCTATCTGCTGTTAAAGTTTTGTCCATGATATTGCGAAATTTCTCTTGTAGGGCTCTGTCAAGCCTGTTGTGCTATCCTTTTATGATTTGTTTCTAGGATTTGTTGACGACATATTGCCCTTTGGAAGTGGACCGCTTTTGTTCTTGAGCTATTTAGAACAATGGTATGTGTTGAAAATTCCTACCTTAACCTTTTTTTTTTTTTTTTTAACTATTTGACATTTCTGCT
Source organism: Cyclocarya paliurus (assembly GCA_029856935.1). Lineage (NCBI taxonomy): Eukaryota > Viridiplantae > Streptophyta > Magnoliopsida > Fagales > Juglandaceae > Cyclocarya > Cyclocarya paliurus. Next base: position 54,282 of record CM056956.1, on the reverse strand, counting down.
GCTGTTAACTTTGCCTTGGTACATTAGTTAGTGAAGCGCCTTGACTTGGACGTATTCAGACTTTATGGACCTTATCAAATCATTTGGATTTTTTTTCTTGCTCTTATGTTGTAGAGAAACCATTAATATTGCTACACTTTACCCAACAAAAAAAAAGAATTTTTTTTTTGATAAGTAAACAAGTTTTATTAATCCAACAACTGTCAATTACAAACTAAAAAGAAAAAAATCCTAGGTTGAATTATATTTTGATTACAACTAACACTGAATATGGGAGAAAATCTCTCCATGCATTTAGAAGAACATTCACTTCTAGTGAATTGTTTATTTCCATATGAAGAAAAACATATTACATGGAGTGGGAGATTTCCTTCCAAAGACTTAAGGGGCCGTTTGGATTCAGAGATGAGTTGAGATGGTTTGTGAATAGTAGAAAATAATATTTTTAGAATAATATTTTTTAATATTATTATTATTTTAAGATTTGAAAAAGTTGAATTGTTTATTATATTTTATGTGGGAATTTGGTAAGATTCTTTTGGGATTTGAAAAAGTTGAATTGTTTAGTATATTTTGGTATGGGAATTTGGGAAGATTCTTTTGGGATTTGAAAAAAAAAAATTATTATATTTTGTGTGAGAATTTAGAAAAGTTGTAATGATGAAGATGAGATGCGTTGAGGCGACTTGTGAATCCAAACGGCCCGTTAAAGAGGATGAAATTGGATTCGAGCAAATATGCCAAAAATAAGCTAAAAATAACATTGGCATCAATATATGTTAAATAAGAAGTTAATTGCAAGTTTTATGAAATTGCATTCTCTGCTCATGGAGAGAGTGTTAAAGACTGACCATTTTTTTTTTTAGTTTTTCTAATAAATTTCCTTTTTAGTGATTGATCTCATGGATTTGTATAAAAACAGTTATTGATATCATGAATCTCTCTTTTTGGGGTACTGCTTGTCATAAAGCTGCGCTTGGTTTTACTTGTTTAAGCTTGTTTTTGGCAGGATCTGTTACAAGAAATCAGTATAATTGGAAATATATTTTATGTTGTTTAGTTTGAAATTTCTTCTCTTCAGTTTATAATTGATTCTAAGTAACTTTTTGCATCTCAAATAATAAAAATTGGCCGGATACTTATAAAAAAAAAAAAAAATTGTCCGGATTCTCATTCTTTATTCTCAAATCAATGGGCATATTGATTATTAAATCAAAATTGACCATCTCAAGTAATCACTGTAATCCTGTTACTTTATTATTAGTATTCTCTTGTATAATATGTAACCTTGACCAAGTTATTGTAGCATGTAATGGTGATGGCTAAATTAATTTTTATTTTATGACAGCAATTACTGCTAACAGGAATAATACAGATAGGCACATTGTGTTGATTTATTATTAGTATTCTCTTGAATAAAATGTAACTTTCACCAACTTATTCAGCATGGAATGGTGATGGCTAAATTCTCTTTTTATTTTATGACAGCGAGCTAGCAATTACTGCCAACAGGAATAATACAGATAGGCATATTGTGTTGCTTGGTTGGTCACTAGCTGATGAGATAAATGAAGTTGCAGTTGTCGATATTGAGCGAGAAAAGTGGCTACCAAGGATTGAGCTTCAAGGTGCTTATAATTGTATTCTAGACTAAAAGCAAATAAATGAAGTTTTCCTTTCATCTAGAATGATTTGTTTTCCTATTAGGACTATTAGGCCTCGTTTGGTTACGCAGTTCAGATGAGATGAGATGAGATGTTTTGTTGAAAATTGAATAAAATATTGTTATAATATAATTTTTAATATTATTATTGTTTTGGGATTTGAAAAAGTTGAATTGTTTATTATATTTTATGTGGGAGTTTGGGAAAGTTGTAATAATGAGATGAGATGAGATGAGATGAGATGAAATAGGTTTGTGTATCCAAACCGAGTCTTAATCATCAGTTTCCATTTGTATACCTTACGTAACAAATTCACTCTAGATCAAAATGTGAATAGCCATATATTTACATACAGCTTTAGGAAGCTAGATAACTTTTTTGCTGATAAAAAAAGGAGCAGCTAGATAACTTGAAGATCCTACATATGAAAAGAATAGCAAATGAACGCATGCTAGGCATGTTTATATTTTGGCAATATGATGATCTTTCCTACTAATGCTATGCTATGGGTGGATGGGTAAGTTACACTATAGGACTCTGAGATGAAAAGAATAATGAATGTACACATGCTATGAATGTGTATATTTTGGCAATTTGATAATCTTTCATACCAATGCTATGCTATGGGTGGATGTGTAAGTTACACTAAAGGACCCCATTTGCCATTTGCCGTGAGATCGGTGTACAACCTTACACACAAGGGTTAATGTGTGCGGATAGCATCACTAGAGTTTCTGGTTTTTGTGCCGTCAGACTTGGATTCTTAGCACCTTACTAGAGGAAGAAAAATTATATTGTATTACCATTGATTGAGTATAAGAGGTAATGAATGGGATGCTACATTATCTAGGAAAGAAAAGTTGTAACTCTTTGTAATGATTCAAATGGGCTCTAATTGTACCGTTGGGTCATCTCTCTCTCTCTCACACACACACACACGCACACACACACACACACACAAACAAACAAACATATATAAAACATACCCCATGGATACATGAACACATGGACCATGAATACATAAAACATAGTTTTGCGTGCTTGTGACCTTGTGTGTGTGTGTGTGTATTTTAGAGTGAGTTCGTAGGTTGTTGGCTATTTGCTGGATTGAGATTATTTTTGCTTATTTTAGGACTACCTTGTTATCCTTGTTTTATTTTAGTTTCTCATGCGCCCATTGTTTCAGAAAATGATGATGATAATTTGATCCTGGGCCTTTGTGTTGATAAAACTTCACCCTATGAGAAAGTCAAAATCCAACTTGGAATTGAGGAACATAGAGAGCTCTCACCGTATTGCATTCTTCTGTGCCTTACTCTGGAAGGAAAGCTTGCCATGTTCCATGTGGCCAGGTAGTTCTCAATGATGCCTTTCACATCTCCATTTGCATTACGTATCATGTGAGACATTTATATTGCATGGGTATGTCTCTTAGCTCCATTAAGTGGTATTGTAACATCCCCGTCCCATGTTGGGACAAGGAATTACTCACATAGAGTGAGTAATTTTAAAGGTAGTCATGGTGCTAAGTCCCACATTGACTAGTTACTAGGCCTGGTTGGGATGACAAAATCCTCCCAACCCATTCCATCCCATCTCATCTCAATATCCAAACACCACAAACACAAACACAAACAGTATTCAACTTCAAATTTTCAATTTTTTCATCTAATCATTACCTAATCATTACAATTTTCTCAAACTTCCAAACAAAACACAAAAAACAATTCAACTTTTTCAAATCCCAAAACAAAAATAGTATTAAAAAAAATTTTTAATTTTTAATATTTTTATTCAACGTTTTCTCTCTCCTTTCCCAAAAACCCATAAAACATATTAATTCAAACTATTTCATTACTTTTCACAAACTATTTCACTACTATTCACAAATCAACTCATCTCATGTTATTATCCAAACTAGGCCTAAGTGAAACTGAGGTGTATAAGTGATTCTAGGAAAATTTTGAATTGACTGGTCCTTTTGAGGTTATATTACAAATGTGGCTAGTGCTTTCCCTAGGTTGTTCTATGTGATATTGGAGCATCGAATGACATGATCCTCACGAGGTTGTTAGTAAGTTAAAACGGGGAGTTTGGGACCCCCTGTCCTACCTTGGCAAAAGGAATGATTCACATCTAGCAGGTAAATTGTTATAGTCCAAATATTGGCTACTTACTAGGTGAACCTGGCTTTATAAATAATTTTTTTTCATATAAGTGAACTTTATAAATCATTAAAGAAAGGTTCAAAGTAACTAGTCCTTTTGAGGTTATGGTGCAAATATGTCTAGCACTTTTTCTGGGTTGTTACAGGTGCTGAGCTCCCTGAGAACTATTACTATAATTTCTGTTTTATGTGTCTCTATTAGATAGCAAGTTGAGTTTTTTTTTCCCCTCTTTTCCAGTGTTGGAGGTACTTCTGTTCCACCAGTGGTTACTTCTGCTCCTTCTGATGAGGAAGAGGAGGAGAGGATACTCATGCAGTGATACCTGTAGAATGTCATCTATCCAAACCTTCACTCAGACTAGATAAACAGGAATTCGAGCAGGTCTCTTCAGGAATTCAATTCCAGGATGTGAACAAAAAGGAACTTAACACCAAAGAAGATGGCAAGATTAATAAGAAAAGTTTTTTAAAGCCCTCTGATTTGAGCAAGAGTTCAGTGTCTCCAGTTGTTGCTAGTCCCATATCGCTTAGAGAGAGTAATTCCAAAACTGGAAAGGCGAGTCCCAGTCAAATTCAGAATCATTTGAAACTGATAAGCAACACACCATACCAGACACAAAGTGGTACCAGGACACAGATGGTCAACAGGTACAGCCTTTCAGGCAGCAAAGCCCCGAATTTTACCAATCAAATTTTAAAGCTTCTTTTAACATGGTTAAAGACTTGAGCAAGATGGGAACTAAGGAAATTGCAGATCTCGAATCTAGCTCTTCTGTTGAAGGAAGAAGTTCAGCTGATATCCTTGGTCAGTCAAATCGTAAGAATTTATTAAATAGTGTTGGGATGGGTAAGGAATCCATGGGAAATATTGGATCGACTAGCTTACAGAGTGCTTCATCTCATTCATGGACAAATGGAAAATTCATATATCCAAGAGACAATAGTGCAAGATCTGAGTTTTCATTTTCAGGATCTATTCAAGGCAATCAAACTGAAAACTCTGGCATTAGTTTTGGTGCTGCAAATGTTTCTGGTGGCCAAGCTGTAAAACCTTTTCATTTAAAGGATTCCAGCGGAACATCAACGTCAGTCAATTTTACCAGCAGACCAGCTCAGGGTGGGGGACAGAGAAATTTAACAGGGGCGCAAAATGTTGAATCATTGCCTTCCTTTGGTAGCTCACAAATGTCAGTGCAGGAAAACTTTGCTGGAGGAAAGTCCCTCAACCATAAGCTTCAACCTTCCAAGGAAGATAACAAATTTTCCCCCCTGTCAGGCATGCTGAACTCTGAACCAAACTTATCAAAGAAATTTGGAAATGTAATGTCCATGTCTTATACCTTTCATTTTTTCATACAACTTTAGTGGGTATAAGTTCATTGTGAGCATTAGAGGGCAGCACCTATTAGGATTAATGCAAATAGTATCCGTACATTGACTTCAGGTAGGTTTGCTACGTTATGCTCCTAAATTCACTTGTGAATTAGCCTATGCTTGCTAGTGTTTTTTGGAGGATTGAGTTTGTAGTTTTATTCTCAAATCCATCTTTCTTTCCTTATTTTAAGCGGAAAGCAAAATTTTATTGATCATAAAAATAGGCAAGAGCCCAACTATATAGGACATATACAAGAGCATCACGTATTCGTGCTAGTTTAGTGATACAAGAAATTCATGAAAGTTCATGCTGTGAAATCAATTACAATCAACCAATGGAATAAAGTATTGAAAAAGAAGTTTCTAAACTCATCTATTGATTACTCTTGATCTTCGAAATTTCTTTCATTCCTCTCCCTCCAAATACATCACCATAGGCATATCGGAACCATCTTCTATATTGATATGAGAATTGCCTTGAAGGCCTCTCCAAGAAGCTAGGAGGTTGATCATGCTTCTTAACATCACCCAAACTAATCTCACCCTAGCAAAGAACTCATTCCACAAGGTCATTGCAATCTCACAGTGAAGTAGTAGATGATCAACGAAGTCCCCACCCTTTTTGCACATACAACACCAATTTATGACAATGACTCGGCGTTGTCTAGTGTGAGAATCTTCGCCAAGGAAGCTATCTAGAAAAAGAAGATTGCCTTTAAGGGGTGCTTTTGTCTTCCAAATACACTTTGATGGGAATGGACTTGCATTGTGCTTATTAATGAATTGCCAGAAAGAGTAGACAATGAACTTCACTTTCTCATAGGGGTGCTAAGAAATCTTATCTTTAACTCCCCCCTCATATGAGTAGAGTACACAAGATTATAGAACTCCGAAATGTCGTCAACTTTCCAATCTTGGGCATCTTTAAAGAATGTAAAATTCCATTGGGGAGTTCCATTGGATAGAACTAAGAGGTCCGCAATCGAAGCTTCTTTCATTCTTGCTATATCATAGAATTATGGATAAGCTTCCTTGAGTGCCCTATTGCCACACCATATTTCATGCCAAAATTTGATTTTTGACCCATCACGCACCTCAAAGTGTGTATTTCTAAAATATGTATCCCATCCACTTATGTGCTTCCAAGCCTCACCCCGTGTGGCTCACTCACCTCATTCGAACACCATCCCCCCATGCTTCACCGTGCTTTAATTCTATGACAATCCTCCACAAGGTGGTTCCTTCGTGGCCATTTATCCAACAAAGCCTTGTTTAAATTTCGCAAGTTTTGGATACCCAATCCTCCTCCTGAGATAGGAGAGCATACTGCGGTCCATATTACCAGGTGAAGTCTAAACTTATCGTTCATCCCCCCAATAAGAAATCCCGTTAAAGTTTTTCCATGCAATTAGCCACCTTGGTGGGGAGTAGAAATAGTGATATGAAGTATGTCAGCAAGTTGGAGAGGTACTTTTAATTAGAGTGACTGTACCAACTTTTGATAAATACATCATTTTCTAACTGTCAGTTTCCGCTCCATTTTTTCTAGCACCATCTCAAATTGATTTCGATTTGAAGGGAGTACCCAAAGAGATGCCAAGATATTTTATAGGCAATTGAGATATCTTGCATCCCAAAATAGAAGCCATTCTCTCCACACTAGGAACATCCCTCACCAAAACTATTTCTGATTTGTCCAAGTTCACATTCAAGCCAGAAGCGGTCTTGAAGCATAGAAGAAGAGTCCTCAAAGCTTGAATTTGATCATGGCTGGCCCCACAAAAGATTAGGGTATTGTCGGTGAATACAAGATGAGATAAGTTGAGGGAACCAATATTTTCTCAACTTTCTTTCCTAACAATATTCCATAGCTGTTGGAAGACCCGGGTCATTTTGTTTTTTTTTTGGTGGGGGTTGGGGGAGAGATTGGCTGCTTTTTCCTTCACCTCTTAGTGTTTTTTTTTTTTCTCCTCTCAGATAAATGGGATGACCAAAGAGCTGGATGCACTTTTGGAATCTATAGAAGTAGAGGGCGGTTTCAGGGATGCCTGCACCATTTATCAGAACAGTTCAGTTGAAGCATTGGAGCAAGGAATGAGTACCCTTTCTGACCAATGTAGAACATGGAAGGTAATGCTTATTTATTCACTCAGCTTCTTTGCCTTTTTCTACAGACTTAGCTGTAGCTTTGAATTCTTTATATGATCTATAAGTTGGCTTGTTGGTTCAAGAGACTTCCACAAGGATCCTATTTAGTTAAAAGAATAAGGGCCAGTTGCAAACTTTAGTCGTCAGACTTGGGACTTGATTGAGTAAAATATACTTTTATGTGTTAATATCTTTCTCACCATTAAAGAAGCTATTTTAACTAGAAATTGTGAATGTCAAAGGCCCCAACCTAGACCTTCACCGGGGGAGGATAAAATCTGGAATACGCACCCACGATATATTTTTATACCTAACGTAGACATAATGCAGTGAGCTTGTGTTTGAATGAATCTAACCATCTATTTTCTCCCCTTTTTATGTTTTTTTTTATTCATAAAAAAAATTTCTCCCCTTTTTAAAGTTGATGCTCAAAGCATATCTAGTGTCTTATCCATCTAGAGTGTCTTTGAATCTTTTGTATATTTTTTGAACCTGGGGCTCATGGATGATTGGAGAATTCGTTCATGGAATCTCAAGTTTGTATGAGCTTGCCATATTGTGAGTTGTAGTCTGTTGCTTCTATGTTTGATACTATGTATGCTAATAATCTAATAGGTGAACAAGCTGATCATATGAGATGGAGTTTTAATCGTAGCGTGAGATTCGATTTCATTCGTTGTAAAAGTTATTAAAGAGAATCTAATGTGGTTTCATTGGAAGGGTGTTCTGTGCAGCAAGGTTCTCCAGGAAGTTGCTTTTTCTGTGGATAGTAGCTTTAGGGAAAATTCTAACTGAAGATAATCTTGTTAAGAAACATATTGTTTTAATGAATTGGAGATGTATTTGCAAGTGTAGTGGCGAATCTGCAGATTATTTGTTGATTCCATGTACAATGGTGACTGGTGAGCAAGCAGTGGTAATTTATTCTCTGTTCTTGGAGTTCTATGGCTAATGCTTAAGAAGGTAAATGATGTGCACTCTGGATAGAAAGGATGGTTTGGAAAGCACCAGAGTTTCCCTATTTGGAATGTTGCCTTCTTATCTGTAATGTGGACAATTTGGAGGGAAATAGATAATCATAAGAGTACTGGTGTAGCGCTGTCCATTGTTTTGTTGAAACGATTGTTTTTGAGATTGTTGTTCGAGTGGTCTCCTACACTTGGCACTACTTCTATGATGTCTTTTGTAGATTTTGTTGATTCTCTCTCTTTTTTTTTTTCTTTTTTTTTCCTCTCAACTCTTTAGGGTAGCTTTATACAGAGTTCCTGTGCACTACTTTTACTCTTTAGTTTATTAAAATTTTTATCAGTTAAGAAAGTATATATTTTAGGCATTTAGTTCTTTAGGAGAGCTTTACCCTTGTCCGAATTTTAGGTATTTATCTTTTGGTAGTATGTATTTATTTTTGTCAGTAAGTATGTATTTTCAGATTATTGAAATTCTGAGATTTTTTCATTGATATTTGAATCTTGGTTGTCTCTGAGCTTTGTAGGGCATTCTCAAGGAACGACTTGGAAAGGTCCAGCATCTTCTTGATAAAACTGTTCAAGGTATTGTTCTTTTGGCAAACGCATCATTAGATTTTACAGTATTTTATTTAAAAATTTTGCCTCACCCTTATGGAAGAATTGGTATTTGAAGTGGGTTCTCTGAAACATTCAATTATATTTCCCATTTTATCTGAGTTGAGAAGGATAAAGGTGGATTTTACTTTGGGAAAATGGGCTAAAGTGGACAATTATCATGAGAAACCTTCAGGCTGGATGTGGCATAAAGCATTGCTTTACACCATCCAGTGGGAGGCTGTCACATCAGCCTCCCTGTGGTTTCCAAAATTAATGCGACGCAGATGATCAGTGCCCAACGAATGAATTTTCTGATTTCTGAAGAGCAACAAAAAACCCTCTCTCCTCTCCCATCCCTTGAGAGATTTTGAAAATACTTGGCTAAATATACACTAGCAGCTACTGTAATCACCCTCTATTTCATTTCCACTACAATCTCCCTTCCATAAATTTTCCTCTTTGTTTTAATTATCTGCCAACAATTTCCATGAGTGTAAAATCAAGCTGCTGGCAAGGTATTGCGGGGAGAAGTAATAGTATTTAAAAAAAAAAAAAGTAACAGTACTGCAGTGCTGAAGATGATCCCCCTGTGCTTACCTTGGTGTTTATGGTTAGAGAGGAATGGGAGGTGCTTTGATAATTGTGCACGTTCTATAGGGGAACTTAGGGCAATCAATAAACTTGGGGTACCGTCTTCTTCGTAAAAAAAAAAAAAAGTGCTCTTTGGAATTTTGTTCTCTATTTGTTTGGTATGTAGAGTCACTGGTTGGAAGTGGGCAAAATCCATTGATCCAACTCCTTTTCTCGACGAGGGAAACAGAGCAGTATCTTCACATTTGCAAAACATTTCGATTGGTTTGGCTGCGAATTCTAACTTGAAAATGTTAGAGCAACATACCGTGGCTTTGGCAGATCATAGGTCTTATGCGACAGCTCTGATATGGCCGGAGAAAATTTGGGCAAGGCTTAATCTTCCATAGGGCCACTTTGATCAAAGTAGGTGATAAGAAATTGGGAATTGAGCTGGCGATGGAGTGCATGGCTTTAATGCAAATACTGCTGTTAATCAAAACATGCAAATCATGGAGGATTTTTTGAGATTTTCACCTAAATAGATGCTTCCGACATGTCTAAAGAGTTGGGTAGTGTTAAGATAAATACAAATGATTAAATCTACAACTTCTCTTCAACTTAAGCTTTTGAGACAAGTGGTGCTTTCGTATGGTATCAAAACAGAGTTCTTAAGTTCCAACCCTAACTCTGCACTTTACCCATTTAATTAATATTTCATGTGTTAGGCCTACTTATTGATGGGGAGCTTGACCCACACGTGAAGGAAGTGTTAAGATAAATATAAATGATCAAATCTGTCTCTTCCCATCAGTTTAAGCTTTTTGGACAAGTGGTGATTGCAGAGGTAGGAGTGTTGTGAAAAAGATGTAGATTTTCAAGGCAAGGCCTAAGTCGTTTGAGGTGTAGATTAGACCCTTTTCACCCCTTCCAAGAAAAGCAAGTTCATTGTTCGTTCTTTCTATTAGGCTTGTATGCCTCAAGATAGTAAACTCTTTCCCTTGAAGGAGTATTTTGTGTTACTAAGATAGGAATACTTAGTTGTTGTACATGTCATCCACAAACTATTGTACAGACATATTTCTAGGAAATCTGTCCAGGAAATATGGCACTAGTGTATAAACATGTTTCCAGGAAACATGGCCAAAATATGGCAGGAATCTAGCCAGATTTTCAGGCACTAGTTTGTAAAATTCTCCTCTATATAAAGATGTACAAACCCTATGGAAAGGGCATTCAAGCCAAAATTGACATTTTGTGGGATTGAAGTCCCTCTAAGAGCAGCTTTTTTTTGCTGGGGGCAGCCTCATTTGGGATAGATTCTCACCAATAGATTCCCTAAGGAAACATCATGGCATTGTGATTGATTGATGCTGTACGTTTAGAAAGAGTGGGAAATTTGTAGACAGCCTTTTATTCCATTGCAAGGTTGCTAGAGCCTTGTGGTAGGACTTTGGTAAAGTTGGGTTGGGTTATGCCTTGAAGGATTGTAGATTTCTTTGTAAACTGAAGAGGGTGGTTATATGGCAGTCCACAAATGGCAGCAGGGTTGAAGGTGGCTCCATCTGTCTAGTGATATATTTGGAGGGAAATGAATGATAGAAGCTTTGAGGACCACCGACGGACAATAGAACTTCAAACTTTCCTCTACAATATTCTGTTTTTTTTTTCAGCCCCTAAAGATTTTAAAGGGCCGAGTTTTCATGATTTCTTTGCATCTTTCTCTATTTCTATTTGTATTTAGATGTTTCTCATATATATGCCTTGTATGCTTGGATTCTTGTTGCCGGATATATTGTTTGTACACATCTTCTCTTCGTTTCTCAAGCCTATTGTGAGTTTCAAACAGAGTTTGAAAAGGTGAAATCTTTGATGATTCCATCATACATGATGGAGTTGTAAAAACCTCAGGATAGGTATCCTAAATTTGAACTGAATGCTTTATAATTAAAGAATCTCTTTCTAGTTGCTTTGGAACAATTAGTAGATTCTATAGCAGAATAAAAAGTTATGCTTTTTGCATTTTTCAATAAAATTTTCGATTATTCATGAAAAAAGGAGTCATCCTTGTAGCCAATTGATCTATCGACATGCTTCACCCTAAGTCATAATGAACAGGGTAGTCTGAGCCGATTGATTAACTTGGCCACTATTCAGGCAAAACGCTCCCAATTCCCAGTTTAGTTGGGGTTACCTAGTACTGATAGGAAAACAAAAAAAAGTTCTTAGCAATTGTAACCCCAACTTTAAGGTATCCTCTTGGGCATGATTTAGTTTTCACTCAGATCCTTTTGCACTATTTTTGGGTCGGGTTAGTTTATCCCTGTAGAAAGTCTCTCTCAAATGTGGTTTTCCAGATTAGGGAAGTTCTTGATGCTTTTTGGGTGGTGTTTGATACTAGTCACTCTCCTTAATTGCTTTCTTCCAAAGAGAGAGATGCTTTTGTACAAAACTCTATATTAAGTAGACGGTGATAATCCTAGATCTTCTTGTCACGTTTCTTATCGATTCTCACGTTATAAACTTAAGCTACTGAATTAATGCTTTTATTTTGAAAATTATATGATGTGGTTGTGGGTTTTTCATTCATGTGCAACAATTCCCCAACAGAGGAAGAGAGAAATTCCAATGAGATGCTCATATGTTGTTTAAAGGGAATTCAAAAAGTGAAACAACATCCTTTATTAACGTTGTTCCTAATCCATGGGAGGTAGTCATTTCTAAAATGGAAAGGGACGCATCTTTATGTAAAACCTTGAGAAGGGTGTATTATTTACTGTGTATGTGTTCACACGTGCGCTCGAGTGTGGTAGCTGATACTGCAAGGGAATGTACTAGCAACTATTACATGGGAGGCCTAGTTGAGTTTACCAGCATTGGAAGCACAATGGAAATAATTGATGTACTTAACGTGCTTCTAGGCATTGTTACAACATGTGAAAAATAGGATAGACATCTTTTAAGTTGCCAAAATCCTTCATTGGTGATGTGTATTTCATTGTGCATTTACTATTTCTTTGATTCGATACATGAATAAATGAATTTTTCTTGCTTGGCCACATCCCAATTCCCACCTGGTGAACCCACATCTTTTCAGCTCATCTTGTCTGACAATCTTTTGCATTGGTCAATGTCGTGATTTAAGTTACAACTAATTTTCTGACTTCCAGTTTCGGCAAGGAAAATATACATGGAAGGCATTGTTAAACAAGCTTCTGATAGCCGATATTGGGACCTCTGGAATCGCCAGAAATTGAGTTCTGAACTTGAGCTGAAGCGGCGGCATATACAACAAATGAATCAGGTATATCCCTTACTTTCATCAGACATCAACTTGTCGGAGCTGAGATACAATAAATTTTGGTATCTTTTTCCCTATCCCAGGATTTGACCAATCAATTAATTGAATTGGAAAGGCATTTCAACGGCCTGGAACTCAATAAATTTGGTGCAAATGCTGGAGCTCATGTGGCTCAGACAGCTTTCCAGAGTAGATTTAGGCCTTCAAGGTATAATAATTTTTAGCTTTTGGGTAGAAAATGCTAGTGAGTTTGTCCTACTTCCATGTAAATTCCTCGTTTTACTTTTAACCATAGCATAGTTGGCTCCGAACCAAAGTATTCTTAGTTTCTAATTTTACCCAGGTGGCGCATTCTTGTTGCAGGCGTATTCAGTCCTTGCATAGTTTACATAGCACAACGAGTTCACTATCAGCAGCTGCTGAACAACTTTCTGAATCTCTCTCAAAACAAATGGCTGTTCTGAGTATAGAGTCCCAAGTAAAACAACAGAATATAAAAAAAGAGTTGTTTGAAACAGTAGGGATCCCTTATGATGCCTCTTTCGGCTCTCCAGATGCAACCAAAGTTAGCGATACCCCTTCAAGGAAGAAACTCTTCTCTTTAGGTTCTGCTGCTGCTAAAGATCAGTTCAAAAGAAATCAATTGAGTTCCATGAAGTGTTCTGAGCCAGAAACGGCAACGAGGAGGAGAGACCCATTTCATCAGGTAATACTTCCACAAATTGCTGTATTTTGATTTCTCTAATTATTTCATGAGGAAAGTATAGTTTCTAGTCTCAAACCATGGGGTGTTCTACACTTGCACCTTGAACTATCAAAACTGATACATTGCAGTCTCAAATTAAAAGGAAAAATGTTGCAATGCACACCATTTGTTGAGATCCAACGGTCAAGATTATGCCATGTCCGTGATTTTACCTATTTCCGTCCATTTTAATGCTTAGAATTGGATGAGAGTGCTATTTATTTATTTATTTTGATCAGTAAAAGATAGAGATATTATATATATGAATTAATTAGGCATAGCCCTTGTACACAGGAAGTATACATAAGAACTCATAATTACATTCTAAAAACGATAAATTAAAGAAAAAAATTCCTAAACATTATCCCCATGTAATAAAATAGTGGAAAACCAACACATTAGAGTGTGGAGAAAAAAATTCTTCAACTCGGTCATTACGCGTTCCTTATCTTCAAAGCAACGCGCATTCCTTTCCGTCCAAATGTACCACATAATACACAACGGAATCATTTTCCACACTGCTGCCACTTGATGTTAGCCTTGCATCTTTGACCAACAACCCAACAAATCCACCACCCTCATAGGCATAATCCAATCAACATTAACCCTTAGAAAGATCTCATCCCACAACACCCTTGTTGCCTCATAGTATAGTAAAAGATGGTCCATAGATTCTCCATTCTTCTTGCACATATAGTACCAATCCAATATTACACATCCTCTCTTCCTCAAGTTGTTTGTGGTCAATATCTTCTCAAGAGCAGCACTCCAAACAAAAAAAGCTACTTTAGAAGGCACATGAGACCTCCAAATATTCTTCTAGGGGAACGGCATAATATCAAGTTGTGTTGTCAAGATGCTATAGTACGCCGTAACTGTACATATCTTGTAGTTATTAGACCTCCACTTCAAACTATCTCACTGTGTCATAGGAATCTCTGTGGAATATAGTAAGCTGAAAAATTCTGAAACAATAGGTAATTCCCAATAATGGAAATCCCTATTAAAACAGTTCTTCTGGGTACAATCGCCGGATGTAAACGTGAAGGAGTCAGCTGTGCCGTGTCAGCCGCTATATGAAGAAAAAATCCAGCGAAAATAGAAAGACCAAAGCCACGCTTTTCTCTTATCGTGGAACTGGGTCTGGCGTTGGTGCTCTCTTTTCAGTTCGAATACATACGTGAGAATTAACTAACTTGAGTTCGAATACATACATTCCAACATTCAATCAAGCCGTTCAAAGATGAACCAACAAATCATAGGAAAGAAAAAAGATGAAAAAGTATTTTTATAGGAATTAATATTTTGTTGTTATTGCTCTTGGCTAGTAGGAGAAATTGAAAAAGGAAAATAGAAATGCAACCAAAAACTTGAGAGGATAAATCAAGCAAAGAGATCAGAAAGAATCTTGATAACGAGCTGCAAAGTGGTTCCAAAAAGCAGAGCTTGTAGAAGAGTGAAGAATGAGAAGGAATGAGGAGAGTAAAATTGACAGTGTCTAAAATATGAAAAAATATTTATAAAGGGAGGGAGAGTATGAAGAAATTTAGGGAGGGAGAGAGTTTGGTCTGGGGTTTGAAGGGATTCAAGGAGAGGAGAGTTGGGACTAGGTCTTGGAAGGAAGGGTGAGTTTGAAGGGAGGGGGGGTTTCGAAGGAAGGGAGGGGGAGAGTTGGAGGGGAAGAGTGGCCTGGGGTCGAAGGGATTCAGAGAGGGGGAGAGATTAGAACTGGGTCTTCGAAAGGAGGGAGATACAAAACGACGCGTTTTATTTTCCACATAGGTACCGATTTCGCAGCGACTACGCATGCCTACTGACTTTAGCGTTTTTCCTATTAAAAAGAATATTCCACTGGTGTGCAACATGAGAAAATAAACGCACGTCCGCCACTGAAGCCTCCCTATTTACTGCAATACGGTATAAGGCCGGAAAAGCCCTTTCCAATGCATGGTATCCACACCAGATGTCCCGCCAAAATCTGATTCGAATGCCCTCACCAACTACAAAGCGAATTTGATTTGCAAAACATGGCCATCCCTTCCTTATATACTTCCATAAATCCACACCATACCCCTCTCTCACTTCCAGAGCACCAACCACCCCAAGTGACATCATATCTAGCGTCAATAATATCCTTCCACAATGATCACCCCTCTAAATGATATCTCCAAAGCCATTTTTCCAATAATGCTTTATTAAAAGTTCTTTAGTTGCATACTCCCATCCCTCCCATTCACAACTGAGGCACATACAGTCTTTCATTTAACCAAATGAAATTTCTCTTCCTCCCCCATGTCTTCCTATAAGAACGCCCTAAAGAATTTCTTCACCACCCCTAGAGACATAGGAAATAAAGATAAAAAATAAGTGGTGAGGTTAGTGAGAGTACTCTTGATAAGAGTGAGGCGGCCCCCTTTTGATAAATACATCCGTTTCTAGCCAGCCAACCTTTCTCTATCTTCTCTATTACCCCATCCCATATAGCTCTATTCTTGAAGGTTGCTCCCAGCGGAAGGCCCTGATATTTGATTGGGAAAGAAGACACCTTACAATCCAGAAAGCTTGCTAAGCTGAGGATATTAGAGACTGCACCCACAGGAACCATCTCAGACTTGCCCAGATTCATCTTTAACCCTGATACTGCTTCAAAGCAAAGTAACAATGCTCGTAAAGTTTGGATCTGGCTACCATTCGCTTTACAAAAAACTAATGTATCATTTGCAAAAAGGTGTGAAATGATAATAGGGCCACCAGAACGCTGATAAGAAACCTCCCCCAACAGCAGCCTGCACCATCCTACTTAAAGCCTCTATAACTATAACAAATAGAAGAGGAGATAAAGGATCTCCCTGCCGCAATCTCCGTGAACTATCAAAAAAATCAGCAGGTGTGCCGTTTTCCAGAACTAAGGATCGGGTGGTTGAAATACAATGACGCATCCATGCAATCCACCTATCCCCAAAACCACCTCTCTCAAGCAAGTATAAGAGAAATTTCCAATTCACATGATCATATGCCTTCTCCATGTCAAGCTTGCATAGAACACCTGAGCCTCCCTCCCGTAATCTGTAGTCCAAGCACTCATTTGCAATGAGTACTGAATCAAGAATTTGTCTCCCACAAATAAATACGTTCTGAGACTTGTAAATAATATGTTCCAACACTAGGCTAAGCCGGTTAGCAAGAACCTTCGAGATAATCTTATATACGCTACTAACCAAACTTATAGGCCGAAAGTCTTCAATAGTCGAAGCCCTGTGTTTCTTGGGAATGAGAGCAATAAAAGTCGCATTAAGGGATTTTTCAAACTTTTGAAAAGAGTGAAATTCAATGAAAACCTGCATAACGTCACCTTTCACAATGTCCCAACAAGTTTGAAAGAAACCCATTGAAAAATCATCCGGCCCCGACACTTTATCCTTAGCCATGCCAGATATGACATTGTAAATCTCTTATTCGACAAAAGGTCTCTCCAAAACATTCACACTTTGCGAGTCAATTGCCTCAAAATGCAAGGCATCAAGCTTCAGCCTCCAAGGACCCGATTATGTGAGAAGGGTCTCATAGTACTATACTATATGATTTTTTAGCTCGGGAGGAGAAGATAGCACCTGAGAACTTGATTGAAGTGACTCGATAGCATTGTTACGCCGATGTGAATTTGCCACTTTGTGAAAGAACTTCGTATACCTATCACCTTCTTTCAACCAAAGGGCTCTGAATTTTATGCCATGAAGTCTCTTCTGACAACAAAACCTTCTCCAAGTTTGCCATAAATGTGCCCTTCCTCAATAACACCTCCTCCGAATTATTTCCCAGTAACTCTTTGTTATCTAAGTCTTCCAATTCCTCCTACAGTGTAGTCTTTTGATTGTCAATGTGACCAAAAACCTCTAAATTCCATTTCTTTAAGTCTTGTTTCAATGCCTTCAACTTGCTTGTAAGAATGTAACTTGGAGTACCAATAAACTGATATGAAGACCACCAAGCACGCACCATCTCTATAAACCCATCCATTGTTACCAATGAACTCGCTGAATTCTTCCATGGCCATAGAATGTCGACATTGCCTTGATCGCTCACTAGGAAAGCAAAGTGTTAAAATCACCCCCATGCACCACGGCACATCCCATAAGGAGTATAGGTCCACCAACTCCTCCCATAGCCTTCTCTTATCCCTATCCACATTTGGACCTTAGAAGCATGCAAATGCCCATTCCCATCCATTAACCACATTTTTGAATAATGTTGCAACCGAAAACTCTCCAATACACTCCTTAATCAACTCAACCACTCTTTTATCCCACATTAGTAACACTCCACCTAAGGCTCCCAAAGAGGCCAAATAACTCCAACCCACATGCGAGCACCTCCATAAACTTCGCACAATTTTCCTATCAATGAATCGCAGCTTTGTTTCTTGAAACACACCACATCACCCTTCCACATCCGCAATAATTATTTAATACGAAGGCGTTTATTGCGATCATTGAGCCCCCGTACATTCCATGATAAAATCTTAGGTTTTATAAAAAGCTATATTGCCCCTCCCTTTCGATCTATCCCTTCCGCCACTCCCTTCTTTCACATCATAATTAATGGAACAAGTTAACTTTTTTCAGTTTTCTATCCCGCTTTAAGGCTGACTTCGAATGGCTAGCCTTCAGTGCTACGAGAAGAGCCTTAAATTGTTCTTCATAACCTCCAAACGAAATCCCAATGACAGCTTGAATCTCTTCTACTTTCTTGAAAACTCACTTTAACGAACAACTCCCATAATTAGCACTGGGAGGGAGTGTACACAAAGGAGTTAGAATGACCCCCCCCTCACCAGTATTGGTAGGAGTAAAAAAAGCCAATTTCGAGCCACACACTGAATCTGGTTCCCCACTGACAGGAGCAAGAAATTTTAATTCTTCAACCTCGTCTCCACACTTATTCTCCTCAAATGAAACCATCTCCAGTGAAAAAGAGTTTGTTGGAGACCCCAGTAACAAGGTCATGCTCCAACACATCTGACTGCATAGGAATCACCACTGGGCCTCCGTCCACCACACACAACTAAGTCTGTGCATTCTCCAAAGACAACACGAGCCGACAACGGGAAATCAACCAAAAACTCATCCTTTGCCGGCGAGACTAAATGCATAGGAGCAACAACAGGAGCCACATTTGGACCTTCGACCACCACGCATGACTCAAGCTGCCCATTCTCCAACACCAAACCAGGTGGCAACGACGGGAAATCATCTCTCAAGGTCTCCACCCCAATCGGCTCCACCACTATCTCTCCATCCTCCAGCTCTTCCCGTCAGAGTAACACTCCTAGCTCATCAGGATGGTCGACGGAGAGTGGCTATTTTTTCTGTGCCGGTGGGGATGTCGGCGAAGTACTTCTCGGCTTCACGGGAGCCAAACTCGGCTCCTGGCCCGAAATATCGGCATGTGCCCGATATATCGCCCTCCAAGCCTTCATTGGCCTGGCCCGCCCCAGAGCCCATCTTACCCAAAGAAACAGGCCTGCTCTTATGGCCCATTACTCGGCCCACGTCGGTCTTCAACTCAGCCTTGTCCTTGACGCTATGTTTCAAATAACTGATTTCCTCTAAAACAGCTCCCACTTGTTCCTCCAAACCAAAAAATATCCTTAGAAAAGTTTCCTCATTTGACCCCAACAGCCCGCTGCCTTCTCCCTCATGCCTCTGCACGACCTCTGAAATGGGCACGTTTGGCAGCACGACACTCACAGCTCGAGGCAGTACCTTCTTCACTTGAAGCACCTCACTGTACAACCTTGCACCTCCTACTGTCAATGATGGAGCACCACCGACTCCTCTGGTCATCTTTGAGTAACCTGCCTGGGCATCAAGAGAGACTCTGTTTCTCATGCTCGAAACAGAGGATGAATGGAGCTCCATTAATGCATCTCCGAAAATCCTCCACCCCTCCCCCTTCCTCCCTTTGGCACCACTATCAAACCTCTCCTCTTATCATGACCAAACTCCGAGAGGGTGATAAAACTACCATTGTGGTTATGACCCTTCCACTGTTCCACACCATTAACACCGTGGCTACTTTTCTACGAGTTCTCAGAAACTCATAGGCGCCCCTTGAAACTGCACATTCCTTCACCATAGAGCCCAGCCAACCCAGGGCTTCATGATCTAAGGATATATATTTCACTACACGGCGACTACTTTCTATGATTTTCCACCACCTATCATTCACCTTCCTAAACTCGAATAACTTCTGATCAATAAAAACCTCGTTGCACAGCCCCATCTTATCCAACCCACAACGATAAACCACTGCAGTAATACACTAATCTCCACAGAAATCCATTAACGAATCACCACCAACAAAAAGAAAAACCAAGCTAAAAACAGAAAATGTACGGAGAGAGAAAGTTTAGGAGAGAGAAGTTTCCCTGTTTTCACTTCTAAAGCAATCTTTTTTTAGAGTGCTATTTATTAGTTTTTGGTAGTTGAAATGCGTAATGTGTCGGTTTAAATATTTCAGGGGAAATGTGCTATTTATCAGTTTTTGGTAGTTGAACCGAACCGGACCGGACTGAAAATCTAGTTTCATGACCGACTTGGTCGGTTTCGGTTTACCGGACCAAATTTTCCAGTAAATCAGTTTGGTCCCAGTTTTCATGTTTTGTAGACCAACTTGGACCAAACTGAACCAAATTATACAAATATATTTTCAATTTTTTATATTATATATATATTATATGATATATATTATACTTATCATAAAAATGAATAATTATAGCATGAAATTTTAATCTTATTGTAGCCTTTAGTTGGTTATAACTTATATGCATATTTTAGGCTTTTAGCCCTTAGGACTGTTGTTATGTGCATTTGCTAATAGGTTTTTTTAGGTATTATTATATGCATGTTTTAATTTGACTAATTAGTGTCTTTTGGCTAATTGTTTTTAAACTTTATTTAGTTATATGCACGGTAATTTGGGCTGAAAATAATGTTTACGGCTCAAAAATTCATATTTGGGCTAAAACAATTATTCATTTGGGTTAGAAAAACAATTATCCCAACAAAAGTCCAAAACCGAATCATCACTGTAAAATCGAACCGAACCGGAAAAAACCGTGAAAACTGAAAGTACTGTTCCCTTGATGAACTGGTCGGTTTCGACTGTGATAATTCCAAAATCGAATTAAATCGCTTTGGTTCACTAGTAAGTTAAAAATTAGACCGAACCTAACCGATTACACCCCTAGTGCAAAGTGTAGAGCACCCAATAATTTGAGGGTGCAGGCTGCATTTTGACCTTATTTCATAAGCCACTTTCTGCATTGAATGTTGTACTATTTGTAATTAGTGCTCAGTTTCAGAGCTCAGCTTGGCTGACTCAGATTATTTTGACCTTGATGGTCAAATCTTTATGAAGTTTGTAAAATGAGTCTTTTCTTCACCAAACACCAACTCTAACATTTTTTTCTGATGACCTTCATGCAGAGTTGGACTGCTTTTGAGCCTTCAAGAACTACTGTTGAAAGGATACTTTTGGATGAGACCCAGAAGACAAGTGTGACTAGGTCATCCTATTCTATGGATAAGCAGCAGTTTAGCCCTCACCTTCCAGAAAGTTCTGCAATTGCTCCTCACACTGCCCTCTCGACCTTCTTTTATTCATCTGAATACAACGGTGATGCTAAACTAAGTGCAAACCACAGATTTCTTTTGACTTGAAGTAGGAAGTTTAATAAGAACTAGTGGCTGATTATATCTCTTCCACATAAATGTTTACTTAGCAGGCATGCAGGATACATCAACCAAAAACGCCTCGAAGAACCCAATCCAATTTTCATGGGCTAATAAACTTCCGGGATCATCTCAAACTTTTGGGCAGAAGTCTCCTACACTGCAAAGGGACAATGCTACAGCATCATCATCTCAGTCATCCTCCCAATTTTCACCTATACTTGCAAAAGGTCATAAAAGGGAAGGTTTCGACATGGCTACAGAAAATTCCTTCAATGGTATAAGTTATCAGCCTGGTTTAGTTCCACTAAATGACACAATGCTGCAGTCTAATACTAACCAAAATCAGAAGCCGTCCATATCCACCATGTTACCTACACAAACACTGTCATTGCTGAAGACATCCAATGAGATGTCTAATTCTAATAGTAAAGAAACTATTGTTTCAAGTTCTAGAATTGGAACTATTAAGGATGAACCTTCAAGTACAAAAAGTTCACCCCTAGAATCAAGGAAAATGCCGGACACTTCATTCTCTTCCATGTTTAATATTTCTGCAGTTCCCAGCCTAACTGGAAAAGATCATCTTGATGTTCCAGTGGGAAATAGCCAGCCTGGTGATAATGAGTTAGCTTCTATGTTTTCGGTACCACTTTCAGCTCCCTTATTTCCAATGATCAATCCAACGTCAGCTTCTCTCTCTTCATCATCTACTCCAACAACTGTGCAAACCTTGTCATCTTCAATTCCCCCAAGTAGATCTTTCACCACTTTTAATGCAAGTATAGATGCTGATCAAAAGGTCTCAACATTGACTTTCCCTTCTCTAAGTGCCCCTTCCTCTGGTTCCTTCTCCTTGCAACCTTCCAAAATGCCAGTGCCCTCATGTACTTCTGCAACCTCTGAGTCTCCTAGAATAGAGCTCCAACCTCCTATGGGCAAATTGAATGTGACAACAGATATGGATGCTAGAAAACAAGCACCACCTCTGCAGCCTGCGCCTCTGAATGATGATGTCAAATTGAGGCTTGAACCTTCGATAACAGCTGGCCATACAATTGAAATTTCAACTGGTCTGTTATCTGGAAGCCAGCCAAGTTTCAGCAACATGGCAAGTCGTGCACCTAATGTGACACTGAATGCTCAACCAGAACAGCCATCTGCTGCACGTATTCTGTTTCCAACGCCTTCCCCCACTTCTGGGAGTGGAACTAATGAAAAGAATGAAAGCTCGGATGTTGCAGTAACAGAAGAGGATGAGATGGACGAGGAGGCTCCTGACACTAGTAACACAGCCGAACTTAGTTTGGGAAACCTTGGCGGATTTGGGATTGGCTCCACCCCTGTTCCAACTGCTCCTAAGTTACCATTTGGTGGTCCATTCGGTAATGCAGCATCAAGTCCATTGAGCTCAGAATTTAACATGACAGTTCCTAGTGGAGAGTTGTTTCGCCCTGCATCCTTTAACTTCCAATCTCCTCAGTCTTCACAACCATCTCAACCAACAAATTCAAGTGCATTCTCTGGTGGCTTCAGTGCTGGAACGACTGCTCAGGCTCAATCTCAAACTGGGTTTGGCCAGCCGACACAGATTGGATCAGGGCAGCAAGCACTGGGATCAGTTCTTGGTGCTTTTGGTCAGTCAAGGCAGCTTGGTACTGGTCTACCAGGCATAGGTTTTGCGACTCCCAGTGGTTTTGGTGGCGGCTCTAGTTCGACTGGTGGGTTTTCAAGTGCAACTCCTGGTGGTGGATTTGCTGGTTTGGCTTCAGGTAGTGGCGGGTTTGCTGGTGTGGCTCCTGGGGTGGGGGGATTTTCAGGTGTAGCTTCGGCTGGTGGTGCATTTGCTGGTGCTGCCTCAGTCGGTGGTTTTGGACCTGTTTCTAGTGGTGGATTCCCTGCGGCAGGTAGCACTTATCTTTATTTCCATGCTGTCAATTTAAATTCTTTATGAAATCTTCTTTGATTATGCTATGGAAACATGTTCAGGTAGCGTATTTGGGGCTTTCAACAGCCAACAAGGTGGTGGTGGTTTCTCTGCATTTAGTACTAGCACTGGAGGAACTGGGAAGCCTTCTGAGCTCATCACACGGATGAGAAAATAGTTTTTGTCGTGGCATGGATAAAGGTTCATATGAAATTTAATTTGATCACAAAAGTTAGATTCTAATGAAGGCCTTTGTATGAAAACCATCTAAAATGGTTAACGAGACTTTTTGGGCAAAATAGGCTATTCTCTCTTATCCAATAGGTTCAAGCCTTTTTTCCCACATTTATTTAGTGGCAAATCAAGTTAGTATCAATGCCAAAAAGAAATCAAATTAGTATCGTTGGTCTGAGCTGTGCAACCATGGTGGTTTTCTGTCTCCTTTTTCTTTGCATGCCAGTGCGTAGGTTCCAGTTTAGACGTACTTTGAGATTCACATTTGATTACCATTAACGACCAAATGGATGGTTAAAAGGAAGTCTCTCCTACATAGCCCGTCTGAATGGGAGAAAATGCATCAAATTCGTTGAACGATATTTTAATATTTGGGGTCTGGGATACATAAAAAATGGAAGTCAGAGATGATGGTCCAAATGATCTCATCAATTCCAAAGATTTTTTTACATACAGATGGATTCCTCCACGAGAAGGTAAAATTAAATAGAATTCCGTTTGATTTTGAGAGAATGTCTGCATGTTTCCGTCGGGGATGATTTGGGAGAAAGGGAATGGGAAGATTTTGAGACAGGTGGGATAGGGCGTAGTTGAGAGAATGGTCTTAATTCGGCATGCATCTTGATTCAAATTTCCTTTAAATTTTTTTTCTTATTTTAAATTATGTGCGCCTTTTTTTTCACCAAGTGATAAACTTCATTAATAGAACTGTCTTGATTACATACGAAAGTCTAATTTACAGAAGGATTCTTTCCATTATGAAAATCAAGTATACATTGTGGGACTTTAATTAAGGGAATATTTCCAAACAGGTTTGTTCGAAACTCCCTATTGTGCAATGGAATACGAACATCGATTTTGGGATCGGTGTTTGTTAACTATCTCTCATCTATCAAAACTTTGAAGTAGTATTCTTGTATCTCTGACAGTTACGTCTATTGTTCAATCTGCAATTTGTTCGGGTTGCACTATTGCTGTAATGACTACTTGAGAATTCCCTTAAATGATAATATTCCTGAATTGTTTTAGAGAAGCTTCCTGTACACCTAAAAATGCTGCCATAGCTTTCCCTTGATTCAGGTTGCTGGTACTCATGAATTTTGTAATCACAAACTCTATAGAACCATCATGGACTCGACCAATTGCTGCTGCAGTACTAGCCAATGCTCTCACTGCTACATCAAAAGAGTTTGAGAGACGGTTATGAACAAATAAAATAGAATGTTAATCGTTTATTTTACATACTTTTTATGAAATACAGGATGCTCATTAAATAATACAAAATGAATCTGCACTTCTACAACTCCAAATATTTAAATAATATTTGAATGTTCTCTTATAGATCAAAAAGGGTAATGAAATTCTCATTTATGTTATATATTTATATTACATATATAATATATAAATGAAATAATATATATAAATGAAATAGAAATAAGAAATATGAATAAATAGAATAAAAAAATTAAATACAATTAAAAAAATTAAATTCATTCGGATTAGGGATTCATTGTGATTCTCAAAAAGAAGATTTATTTCAATATAAACTAAGCCAATACAATAGGATGAACTAAAAGAGTTCTGCATCATGAACTATGTGCTGCGCACATAGCTTAAATGGGTTCTATAAAGCCACATAGGAGTGAATTAAGAAATAGAATATGAAAAGACAGAGAAATGAAAGGGGTGGTCGGATTCAATTTGTATTGTATCTGAGATGAATCTTTGTTATTGATTTGCTATGACTTTTTACTATCGCTCGACTGTTATTGAAGCTTTTGCTTCTGTTCAATATATAATGATTGAAGCTAATTTTGGTTGGTTAATTCGATTAGTTCATCGATGGTTGACAAGTATGATGATCTTAATGATGATCCTGCATGTATTTCGTGCGTATTTCACTGGTGGCTTTAAAAAATCTCGTGAATTGACTTGGGTTATAGGTGTGGTTTGTGCTGTATTGATTGCATCTTTTGGTGTGACTGGTTATTCCTTACCTAGGAAAAAAAGGTCATATGCAAATAATGAAGAACTATAAGACTGAATTACTTGAGATGCCTGTGCCCATAAGAAATTGCAGAGCCACCTATTAATAGTAATGGAATTTTGCGCAAAGTTTCCTCCCGTGATATGAGTTACTACCTCTTGATCACTTATACTACCCCAAACATTTAACTGCATTTTTCAATGGAAATGGAAAATGACTACTAAAATTGCATTATACATCCAGAATAGCCCTAAAAAGACATCATCCCAAGCGGATACTTGGCATGTCCCCCCTTTTCCAAGTTCATCACAAAGGAAACAAAAATCAAGATTTGCTTTATCTAGTATCAAACGCGTGCTACGAGCAAATAGAACTCCTTTCAGGAGTATCAATACCATCACATGAATTGTAAATGCATGAATGTGATGTACCAAAAAAATTTGCGGTTCCTAATGGAATAGGTAACAAATCAATTTTTTTGCACTTTCCTTTTTTACGTCCCCATGCCCCCCCTCGTGTGGTGACATGGAGGGCGAAAAAAGGGCCCGTGTCAATAATTATGATTTTACGTATGGACAATTCCTCAATAACTTGTTTATTCGCAACAAAATATTTTCTTTGTGCGGTGGTAAAAAAACATGTTTTTTGGAGAGAGATACCATTTCACCAATCGAGTTACAGGTATCTAATATATTCATACCTAACGATTTTCCACAAAGTGGTGACGAAGGGTATAACTTGTACAAATCTTTAAATTTTCCAATTCGATCCGATCCATTCATTCGTAGAGCTATTTACTTGATCACAAAAATTTTTGGAACACCTCTAACTAAGGGACAAATAGTCAATTTTGAAAGAACTTATTGTAAAAAATTTTTAGATATGAATCAATCTGATTCAGAGGGGACTAACTTGCAGTAGTATCTCATTTTCAATTCAAACTTGGGTTTGATTCACACTCCATGTTCTGAGAAATATTTACCATCCAAAAAGAGAAAAAAAGGGAGTCTTTATCTAAAGAAATGCCTTGAGAAGTATAGAACTTTTCAACTCTCTCAAAATGGAATCTATTCCAAACATATATGCCATGGTTCCTTATTACAGCATGGTACAAATATCCAAATTGGATATTTTTAGATACCTTTTTTAGACCTATTGCCAATACTAAGTAGCAGCCAAAAATTTGTATCCATTTTTCATGATATTATGCATGGATCAAATATATCATGGCAAATTTTTCAGAAAAAATTGTAGAATCAAATAAGTGAGATTTCGAGTAAGTGTTTACATAATCTTCTTCTATCTGCATAAATGATTCATCGTAATAATGAGTCACCGTTGATATCGACACATTTGAGGTTGCCAAATGTTTGGGAGTTCCTTTATTCAATCATTTTCCTTCTTCTTGTTGCTGGATATCTCATTCGTACACATCTTCTCTTTGTTTCTTGAGCCTATAGTGAGTCATAGATAGAGTTCGAAAATGCCAAATCTTTATAAATTCTTTATGGTTAAAGAATCTTTTTCTAGTTGCTCTGGAACAATTAGGATATTCTAAAGAAGAAATACGGGTTATGCTTCTGGCAGCAACATGCTATGGGCTGGTACTCCCGCTTATAGGGTCAAATCAATAAGTTCTAAGAAGAAATATTTGAATATCAATCTCATCGATCTCATAAGTATCAAACCAAATGCCATCAATTGAATAGCTTACGATATGTAAGAATCGTTACTACAAATAGTACTACACCCTTGATCCTGAAATATCGATTGCTTGTTGAACCCTTAAATAAAAAAGATAGACAATCAAACGTATTTCTTGATTCAATAGAAGCCCAAAGAGACGAATAGGGTCTCAAATAACGAGAGCGATATAAAAAGCAGGTCCGATTATGCTTACGCCTATTCCTAATCCTAAATAGAATGTAATGACGTAGGGATCCATATGTAAACATAGTATCTATTTAGATACGCTCAAATAACCCATTCTCATAATTAGAATGTATATAACCTAGGCCAAGTTTAATTACAATTCAATTAAGAGAACAAGCGGTAATTATTGGATTACACTGGTTACAAAGTATCCATTGCTAGGAATTCAAATTTGATCTCCTTCCATACCTCACAAGTAGCCACTAGCTCCGGACTCCATTTACTAGTCTCATGAATAATTTCATTACCCTTTCAAGCAAGATCACGTCCCTCATTACGAGTTTGTACACATGCTTCTAGAGCTACTCGATTAACTACAGCACCGGATGCATTTCCCTTAGGGTGCCCTAAAGTTCCTCCACCAAATTGTGGTACAAAATCATCTCGAAAGATTTTTGTTAGAGTAGACATATGCCAAATGTGAATACCCCCTAAAGCCATGGGCAGAATACCAGGTAGAGAGACACAATTTTGAGTAAAATAAATACTGCGGCTTTGATCTTTTTCAACAAAATCATCACGCAATAAATTAACAAAGCCTAAAGTGACTTCTCTTTCCCCTTCAAGTTTACCTACTACGGTGCTAGAGTGAATATGATCTCCACCAGACATACGTAACACTTTAGCTAGTACACGAAAGTCTATACCATGATTCTTTTGTCTATCATTAACTGCATGCATTGCACGATGGATGTGTCTTGAACTTATATTGAATGCAATTAATATAAATTTTGTAACATTTTTTTCATTTTTTTGATAGTTGCCAATTAAAAGGAAATATTTTTTTTCAATTTTTGTTATATCTATTGCAGCCACTAGAGTAGCTATTGGACTGGTTATTGTTTTCGCAATTTATCGTAACAAAAAATCAACTTGTATTAATCAATCAAATTTGCTGAATAAGTAGTCTTGTATTAATCATAGAAATTCAAATATTTATCAAGTCAAATTAACATGGATGATGCATAACGTATTGATCATGTTTACAAAAAGTGCAAGAAATCAAAGTATCTTTGACCTCTCGTAGGAGTTGATCTAGAATTAGATTGATTAGAAAAATTCTGGTACATCATTGATTCATCTAGTGTTTAAATTATATGTATAATTCATTTACAAGTTTACTAGATAGAAAATTTATGATGTTCAAAAATTTATAAATCCAATGTTGTCCATAGAGTCTACCAATTTCGCCATATCCCCCATTTTTTGTTTTGTTGCTTTAATTTATATTATAAATTAGGATCTCATTATGATGCCTTTCTTCCTTTTTTCTTTCATTTATATTATGTGATTGTTATGCCAGAACCATTGAATTTATTAGATAACGATTCCTATATCGAAAAGTGTTGACTCCTTTTTTTTCTTTATTGTTTATCTCATCTCATCTCTATTGGAGATCCAACGTTGGTCCAATCTGGAATTTAAAATGGGCAATCTTGAGCCAATTCTATTTTCTAAAAACAAATAAGGGTTCATAAAGTGAGAATAAAAAAGGATAGGTGCGGAGACTCAATGGAAGCTGTTGTAAAAAAATGATGATTTCGTTCCGTTATTAAAGTAATCCTTCCATCAAAACTATAGAAAGTATGAAGGATAAACCTATATATATACGTATACATACTAAAATACTATCTCAAATAATTAATGATGATTTGAATCTTTATTTCTTTATTTATATTTTTTATTTATATAAAAACTGAAAGAGTTGTTGTGAATCGATCCAAATTGAAGAAAGAATCGAATATTAGTTAATCAAACTATTTATTCCATCATAATCTGATGGATCTTTTGAAGAACTAATTAATCGGATGAGAATAAAGATAGAGTCCCATTATTTGGAGGATGCCTTATATATAATATATAAAAAAGATAGATAATCAAACCTATTTCTTGATTCAATAGAAACCCAAAGAGATGAATAGGATCCCAAATAACAAGAGAGATGTAAAAAGCAGATCCGATTATGCTTACGCCTAGTCCTAATCCTAAATGGAATGTAATGACGTAGGGATCCATATGTAAACATAGTATCTATTTAGATACGCTCAAATAACCCCTTCTCATAATTAGAATGTATATAACCTAACCCTATACCGCTCTGTCCTGGTATGGAATGAACTTATAATCATGGAATCGACTTGATCATCAGATAGAGATTATAAGTTCATAACTCTAACCCATTTCCATTTTGGGCTAAACATATTTACTAATTCTTTGATTCCAGTTAGGTAAGAGGGATCTTGAACTAAGAAATAGATTCTAGAAGCTAAAAAAGGATATCCTGAGCAATTTCAATAATCAGGTTCATTGATATTCCTGGTATAGTTTAGATAGAATCAAACTTTCGATTGATCCAGGTACTTGGGCTCCGATGGATGAAGACATGGGCTCTGTGGATCCCATTGAATTTAATTTAGAAGAGGAACCCTACAAAGATCGTATTGATTCTTATCCAAGAAAGACAAGATTAATTGAGGCTGTTCAAAAGGGCACATGTCAACTAAACGATATTTACGTAGCAATTGGGATTTTGGATTTTCAGTTTATGGGTGGTAGTATGGGATCGGTAGTTGGCGAGAAAGTCACCCGTTTGATTGAATATGCTACTAACCAATTTTTACCTATTATTTTAGTATGTGCTTCTGGAAGAGCACGCATGCAAGAAGGAAGTTTGAGCTTGATGCAAATGGTAAAATATCTTCCGCTTTATATGATTATCAATTAAATAAAAAGTTATTCTATGTATCAATCCTTACAAATCCTACTATTGGTGGGGTGACAACTAGTTTTGCTATGTTGGGAGATATCATTATTTTTGAACCCAATGCCTACATTACTTTTGCGGGTAAAAGAGTAATTGAACAAACATTGAATAAAACAGTACCTGAGGGCTCACAAGCGGCTGCATATTTATTCCATAAGGGCTTATTCGATCCAATCGTATCGTGTAATCTTTTAAAATGCGTTCTGAGTGAGTTATTCAGCTTTATGCATTCTTTCCTCTAAATCAAAATTCATAACTCTAGCTATAATATATCAAAATTCAAATAATTCTGTAGATTGGTGTGAATTTGTGACAAATGCAATTTTTTTTTTTGTTTTTTCATTTGAGTATAGCTTATATCAGAATATTTATAGTGTCTTTTTTATAGAAGCCTGTTTATTCATCTTTACAAAATTTGAACTTCCGAAATTCATTTCTTAAAGGTGTTCCCAATCGAATTCTATGGAAAAAATAGATAAATGAGCTATATGACTGGTCATATAATCGTGGTTACATAGATGTTTTTTATGCAATATTCTTAAATAACGGTATAAGAGGATTAGCTTAACTAACTCATTTTTTTTTTTTTTTATAAACGAGTAATTGAAGGAATTATGAATGGAGTGGTTTTTTTTTTTGTCGGAGAGGACATCAAATATATAGGTGGTGGCCAAATTTCTTCTTATCTCTTATTGTATTTATTTTATGTATTTATTTTTTATTCATTTTAATTTTTTAAATTATAAAATTGGAAAGTAAGTTAATTTATATTAAAAATAAGTTATATTATAAGATTTTTTTA
The DNA here is from genome assembly GCA_029856935.1 of Cyclocarya paliurus. NCBI lineage: Eukaryota > Viridiplantae > Streptophyta > Magnoliopsida > Fagales > Juglandaceae > Cyclocarya > Cyclocarya paliurus. The sequence goes on along the minus strand of CM056956.1, from coordinate 23,369 downwards.
CATTTTTTATTTAATATTTTTATTTTTATTTTAATATTTTATTTAATATTGATTGTTTATAGTCAAAAAGAATATCAACAAGAGGTTTTTCAAACTGTAATATCTCTTTATCCTTTTTATCTTGAAATATTTCTAACTTTGAATCTTCTTGATTTCCATCTAGATAAGAAGTTTCATAAATTGGTCTATTTTTATAGCTTGTCTCTATAAGGTTGAATTCATCTTTCTTTTTTTTTTCCCTTTCCATTCATTCGGATTTCTTCTGCTTCATCCATTTTGTCCGGATCTTCATTTTCTTCTGAAAAAAAGAGAAGGAGAAGGATATTCTTTAGTGGATTCCTCTTGTTCCTATTTAGTCCCCTTTGCTTCGGAAGTTGTTTCTATTTCAACATTTGTTTCTTCCTCGCTTTGCCCCCTTTCTTCCATTTCTGAGGTTTCTTTTAGTTTCTTAGTAATAATGGATGATGGTACTCTGCTTGAATAGTAGACACATGTAATAAATAAGAGAATGCTAAGATTCTAGCCATATTAGATCTAATAAGTACATTAAATCTAATAGAATCATTAGTCTGGATATTTCACCCCTAACCACAATTCATCCTCTGATTCTTCAACATCAGTTGGTTTGGACCTCCACTTAGTTTCACCCAAGTTTCATCCTAGTCATGGATAGATCACCCAAGTTTGGGTCCATAAGTAGTGACAATTGCCCAATGAAGACTCATTTTTGCTACGGCTCCGGTGGGTTCCCTACCAAACCACTGCTTATGAGTCACCGAATCATTCTTCAATAGGCATGTGGTCAGAGCACCGGGCTAGGCTACTCCTAGTGCTTGGGAGCGTACGGTTTCATGTTCTGTTTCACTCCCCGATGGGGTTTTTTTCACCTTCCCTCACGGTACTTCTTCACTATCGGTCACCCAAGAGTATTTAGCCTTGCAAGGTGGTCCTTACTGATTCACATGAGATTCCACGTGCCCCATGCTAATATTGAGGGACTCATGAATGATTTGGTTTCTGTAATACTAGATATTATCCATTGCTTGCACAGGAAATAGTTGGAAGTGGTGAAGATCCTTGGCCATGATGTTTAGATTATTAGTGTGTGGGAATCACTCTGGAGGAAAAGCTTTAACTAGGAAAGTCATAAAGGCAGGTTACTACTGGCCCAATGCCCACAGAGATGCTAGAGAGTTTGTGAAAAAGTGCATTAAATGCCAAATGTTCGCCTATGTGCCACATTGCCCTCCAGAGGAGCTGACATCCATCATCGCCCCATGGCCATTCACCCAATGGGGAGTCAACTTAGTAGGGCCCTTCCTGCAAGGGAAGGAAGGGATAAGGTTCATGGTTGTCACCGTGAAGTATTTAATGAAATGGGTGGAGGCTGAACCCTTGGCGACCATCATTGCAAGAAGTGTCACCAAGTTCCTCTAGAAGAATGTTATTTGCCACTTTGGGATCCCCCAGAGTATCATCTTAGACAACGGAAAGCAGTTCAACACAGAGCATTATTAGGCGTGGTGTGCAGAATTGAGAATTCAGGTCAGGTACTCGTCCCCCACACATCCTCAAGCCAATGGACAGATGGAGGCAATGAATAAGGCCCTACTAAGAATTCTGAAGAAAAAGCTGAATTACAGGAAGGAAGAATGGGCGGAAGAGATCCCTTGGGGTAATGTAGGCCTACAGGACTATAGTAAACACCCCAATGGGGGAGATGCCATTCACTTTGGCGTATGGTAGCGAGGTAGTGCACTCGGTAGAAGTTGGGCTGCCCACCTACCGTACTCTCTTCCCTCGAAAACAACAAGGCACTGGAGGAGCACCTTGATTTCTAGGACGAAGAAAGGGAAGAAACAGAGGTCCAGAAAATTCTAAATAAGAGAAGAACAGAGAGCTACTTCAAGAAAAGGGTGAGATCCAGGGCTTTCAAGGTAGGTGACCTAATGTTGAAGGAAACGAGGGTCACTACAAAAGAGGAAGGAAAGTTAGGCCCTCGTTGGGGGGGCCCCTACGTCCTAATTGCTAGCCACTGTCCTGGATCATATTGCCTAAAAGATGGCTAGGGGAAAGCACTACAATATCCCTAGAATGCAATGCATTTGAGGAAATTTTACATTTGATCATGTACTTTTGGCAGCAAAGGATAATAATGATTAAAGGCAACCATTTCCCTCTATGCGAACGTGCTTTGAAATGAAAAGGGCACGCAGGTCACAAGGCCTTGCGATCCCTTCCCAAACACTATATGTGAGTCCAAAGACTTGTGGTGCCAAGGGTGTGCAGGCCACAAGGCCTGTGACTCTTTCTCAAACACCATATATGAGTCCAAAGACTCGTGGTGCCAAGGGCGTGTAGGAAACAATGCCTTGCGACCTCTTTCCAAACACCATATGTGAGTCCAAACACTCGTGATGCCAAGAGCGTGCAGGTCACAAGGCTTCGCGACCCATTTCTAAACTCCATATGTGAGTCCAAATACTCGTGGTGCTAGGGCGCACAGGCCATAAGGCCCCATAACCCCTTTCCAAACACCATATGCGGGTCCAAAGACTTGTGGTGTCAGAGAGAGTGCAAGCCATAAGGCCCCGCGACTCCTTTACAAATACCATATGTGAGTCCAATGACTCATGTTGCTAAGGGGGGCAGGCCACAAGGCCCTGCGACCCCTTTCCAAACGCCATAATGTGAGTCCAAACGCTCGTATCCAAAGATTCATTCAATAAGCATTCAAACATCCAATGAACCTGGTAGAGGTGCAAATAAATGAAACCTAGCTTATCACAAACGTTTCTATACATTTTTAGTTGCAAAGTTCATATAGTGCACAAGTAAAGATAACGAATTCAAAGTTTTGCTTAAGAAGAGGGGGCAATAGTAGAGCTTGCATCTTGGGACGGGGTGGTTGAAAAGGTGTCTAGCATCATGTCACGCCTTAATGCATAGACAAATTGGCGAGAATCAGGCTTGAATGACTCAAGACTTAATTTCTTCAAGTCAGCATGAGGGTTTGCCAATAAGAAAGATCTAAGTCTCGCCACACTAGCCCCTTAGCCATAGCCAAATGCACGATCATGAACAGACCTGGTTACCGCAATCTGGGTTGATAGTCGCACAAGTTCTTCTTTAAAGAAGGCTAGCGCTGATTTCAGCTCCAACACTTGTTGGTCCCATTTCTCGACCTTGGTGTTGAGGTGCAACAAGGAGTCATTCAGCTTCTTCTGGTTGGTGTCTACCCACTCTGGATCCTTTTTCATCACAACATGCATCTAGGATAGCTCCTCCAAAGCACCTTGAGCTTCAGAGACCTCGAGCCCAGCGTGCTACCTGTGCTCTTTAGCACTCACTTCGACCTCCGAGAGCTCAATGTAGTGCTGCTTGACAATCGCCAACTCCTTGTGGGGAGAATCTAATTCCTCCTGGAGGCCAGATGATTGGGCTCAAGCAGAGTCCCTTTTGTCCTCAGAAGAGTTAGCTCGAAATTGTTCCGAATGTTGGCCTTCTTTGCCCACAAGAGCTCTCTGCAAAGGTTAGCTGCCTCCTCGTGAAGGATTTCACATCACCCATTAGCGAATGGGGGTAGCCATCGGCTTGCTCGAGGAGGATCTCCACTTGTAGCCTTCTCAGCCTTCCGCCTCTCGAATTCTCTTTTTCGCCCAGAAAGCGAAAACATGCGTCGACTGCACTTCCTCTTTGAGCTCAGCTCAGCCCGTAATGATCCTGGCGGCTAGATTGTCTATGCCTTGAAATAGCCAAGATACACACGTGTAAAGAAGAAGAAGAATGAGAAGAAAAAGAAGGAAAAGAAGAAGAAGAAGAAAAGGAAATGTAGAGAAGTTGGGAAGTGGTTGTTTTTACTGGCAAAAGGAAACCTTGTAGCCTATGAACCATTTCTTCAACAGAATCGCTCCTAAGGGGTTGAGCAAGACCTGTGTGCTCCTCCTTTTGAGACCCTGGCGTCGAGGCACGTTGAGACTCAAGGGAGTGGGAGCCTAGGGAGGCAAAGCCAACATGAGCCCTAGCCCTAGGAGAATAGTCGATCTCTTCGATAGGGCAAACAACCTCCACTACAACTCACGGAGGGACGTGCTCCTCCCCTTCCTTGCCATCCTTGGAGGGGGAGTTTTCCTCACAAAGGGGGGACCCCCCTTTGCCCCCAAAATTTGGGACAAATGAAGAAGGTATAGACACCTGCTCACTGCTCACGTCCGATTTAGTAGGCGAGGTGCCACCCCCAGACAGTGTAGTGGGCAAGGAACTTGGGGTGTTTTCTCTTGCACTAGACTCCTTCTAAGGAGCATCAGTGGCTAGCTCCCTCTGATCTTCGCCTTGATCCTCATCGACAATAGGCGGGATGGTGTCCATGGGCATTAAAGAGCCAAGGCCCAGTGAGAAGGCTGCACAAATGTATGTTTTGTCATTTCCCTTAACTTCCCCAAACCAGTTGGAGAGATTGTGGGGAGCTCAAAAGAGGGCGACTCAGCCAAGCAGCCAAATCCTCGAGAAGGGAGGTTAAAATTGAAAGCAGTGGCCAAGTCGCTAAGCCCTTGGCCCATCAATTCGTTGAGGTTATCAAGGTCGAGAGAAGTCCTTCCAGGAGTTGGGGGTCTGTCGGTAGGAAGTGGCGTGGATGAAGGCGGCTCCTTAACACATGTGGAATCCTAGGTGCCACTTTGACCTTGGGGCAAGTGCGGCATGGGAGTGTTACTATCCTTGCAATGATGGAGGCGTACCTCGTTTTCTTAAGGGGGGAATGGGCATACCTCTTTTTCTGAGGCACCATTGCTTTGGCATAAAACGAATGACCTTTCACACTTGAGCAAGAAGGCATGACTAGAAAACGGTCGATGTTCGTTGGGGTCAAGAGGGCTTTGGTCTAGCTGGCATCCTCATTCTCTTGAACCCAAGGGAGAACCATGTCAACACGAGCTTGCTCTTGCTCCATTAGGTTAACGACCATCCATTTGTCGTCTGATACTCTACTCAGTTGGCGCAGACAGGGATTTGCCCCTTAGGTCTTCATTGCTAGGAAATTGCTAGCCTTGGCCCGAAATGAAGACAAATTTCTTTTGCCACTGTTTGGCATTAGAGTGGTGGGACTCAAATCATGCTAGGCGCCTAGAGCACGGGCGGAAACTGTAAATGTTTATCACCAAACTCTTGATTGAATAAATGGCTAAGAATTCTCGAACAGTCAAATCAAGGTACTCTTCCTTAGCAGGTTCCAAGATCATTCGCCAAACGATGCATCTACATAGAAGAACTAGCCAAGCATGATAATGAAGTTGGGCAGGCGCCAATTTCAGAAGGTCAAGAATGTCGCGTATAAGGCGTATGAAGGGAAGTCTCAAGCCATGCGCAAAAGCACAAACTAGTAAGGCTACTTGTTCGACAAAACTTGCTTCGTCAATGGCACCCCGTTGGGGGAGTTCAAGAGTCATAGATTCATGGATTCTGTAGGAGCTCTGCAACTTGGGGAGAACTTTAGGGTTAAGAACGAAGCGTTAATCAACACCCTTGAAGTAAGGATCATCCCTCTAGATGGACAATTTTGGGTTGATGAAGGGGTGTCCTTAATGCAAGGTCATGAGGAACTTTGTTGGGCCATTGTGATTCAATGGAAGCTAGGGTTTTGCAGCAAGGCAGAAGAAGAAATGCAAGATAAAGTGTGAGGAAAGAGTGCTAAGGCAAGTAAACGTGAAGAAGGGAAAGGAGGGATAATGAAAGGGTGGTTATGAATGAGTAGGGAAGTGACGGTTACAAAATTAAAGGGGATTGAGAACATCATCATTGTGTGATTTGGTGACATAACATAAAGGAGAAGCTCAGGGACATGCGCCATGAAAGGATGATTGGCGTTTGAAATTTTCGAGGTTAAGGAGGTGAACTGCCAAGTGGGGTATCTGTTAGACTCCCACCTAAAAGGGGAGTCAGTTGACTACCCACTCGCTGAGTGCCACGTCTATTATAATTCACATTTGAGGGAGGTGAATAGACAAGCGGGGTAGCATCATCAATAATTCTCTTCGCGCCCATATGAAGGGAATTAGCGGGATAACTGGAGAGACTTAAGTGGTCCCTGATAAGGAATGAGCCTAATGAGGAGGCCTGACCTGCCGGATGATAAGGATAAGGTCGGTGAGCCATAGAGGCCTATACAACTCCATCTTGCAGCCGTCGAATTAGGCGGAATGGATAGTTAACCCGGGAGGGTTGAGATAAGTCCAATATTCACAGGATAGACATCAACTAATGGAATATGGTGATAAGGGTGTAACTAAATAGATAAAGCCTAGCAGGATAATCATCGTTGATATTTATTGTTAATCTACTATGCCTATATATATAGTGAGCAGGTAAAATGTTAGGTGGATTTTTAGAAAAACCATACTGAACTAATACCTTACTCTACATGTCACTGACTTAGACATCGAAAGTGCATCAGGCACACTGGGTGACCACCTTTGTTGGTTGTAGGTAGGATGTTCAGGTCAACAGTGGGACACGTCTTCAACTAAAGGTTAGTGCAAAATTTCATACAACTCAAGAAACTAACCCAAACATTCATTCACTTGCTACTATGACATATGACATATAAGTATGATTTGTTACGGATAGAAACTCACTTTGACTCTGATGGGGAAGAAGCCAATTACCATTTCCCTGGTCGTTCAAGGTTTTTCGTATTTCTTTGCTAAAGTTTAAATCCTTAAAGCTCTTTAACATGGACTACAGCTCCACTTTCGTTCTCTTTACCTTCCGTTGCATAATTTATTTGAGGGTAAATACAAAATAATTTGGATTTTCATATTTTTATAAATTGAGGTCTTAACTTTTACAACATTAATACCGAAATGTTGTCAGGGCTCCCACTTAATCCAAATTCACTATCGTTTCGAAAGAACATTATATCTCCTTAAAAACAAAAAACATTATAACTTTTCTTTTGGCTGATGAAGAGAATCCTTCCCATTAGAGAATTAGTAGTGAACTAACTACTCTTTAGTTAAAATTTGACTTGAAAATTCACTTTGTTCACTTTAGCTAGCCACTTTTTATAGACATTAAATAACAAACTCTCTAAATCTTTCTTCATTTCATTAAAATATTCATATTTAATCTTCATTTCTACTTTTTTTATTCTCATGGTAATTAGAATATTTATTTCCTATATTATTCTCATGATAATTTATTCCTTATCAAAATTCACACATTAGACTCTTCAAAATAGTGCATTCTGTTTAACTTACGGTTAAGATGAATAAGTGAGAAAAAATTAAAAAAACTTAGCGAATATTGGAAAAAAAATTGGGGTAAAAGTTTGGAGATGCTGATTTACCAGATATTTAAAGTTTGTATTGAAAAAGAAATCGAAATGACTTTTCTTTTTTATTGTTAAGCTCGGGAAGAGATGAAGCTGTGTGAAATGCAAAATGAACAATTTGATGGAAAAAGTTTGTAGATGCTGATTTACTAGGTATTTGAAGTTTGTATTAAAGAAAAAATCGAAATGACTTTTCTATTTTATCATTATCTCCTGCGAAATGCGAAATGAAAAATCTGATGCAAACATTGATGCAGACGTTGATGGTAGAATCTAAAAATAAAATAATGATAGAAAAGTGAAAAGCCAGCTAGTTTCACTGGCTAGATTTCACTTACCGGGTGTGTTTTGAACTAATTAACTTTCAGTTAACTTTTGGTCCCGTTTGGTTGCAAGACTAAGCTGAGATTAACTTAGTTTAACTTAATTTTAAGTTGAGTCTAACATCCAAATACTCAACTCTCAAATTACTAAACTCATTTCAACTTAAAACCTTCTTACATGTGAGACTTATAATATTTTTCAACTTAACAAATCTTTATATGTGGGACCTATAATCTTTTTTAACTTTCCATTAATAGTATTAAACTCATATTAACATCCAAACATATCAAAACTCATTTTAAATGGACCCCACATAACTCACTCTATCTACTCAACTCATTATTATTCATAAAGAGCTCAACTCAGTTTAACATCTAAACTTAATCTAACTCAATACAAGTGCTTTTACAATCCAATACTTGATGGAAGTTTCCACAATGACAAGCTGAGAGCCTGAGACCACAAAAACAGATAACATGAAGTGGTCCAAACTCTAAGCTGGTGTGCAAGTTTGGTGCAAGAGGTCCAGAGCTGAAGTCATTCTATGCGAAAGAAGGGTTAAGTTTTTAATTGATCGAAATTATTTTCGGTTGACTAATTTTTCTTGATGTCCCAAACACGGAATGTTTACGGAAAATGTTACTTTAAAGCAAACAGACCTAATTAAGGAAAAAAAAAAAGAAAAAAGAGACCTTTTAACAATGTTTCGAAATCGAAGAGTAATCATAGGGCAAATATGAACCGGAGAACGAGTCAACGCCCACCGTAGCCCTTCCACCCTCCCCCTCCTCCCCCTCCTTCATACCTCTAACTTACATAACGAACCACTAGTACTATTAGCGAGCCATCCACCAATTATTCTTCAGATCTGCTACCTACCAGTCACGCAAACCATGATTGATTATTCCTTTGTTTCGTTAACAAGCTCAATTCGATGCCTGAAAGGGTGATGGATATTCTGCTTTGCTTTGTATTATTTTGAAAGGTCTAAGTCTCACTAGCTTTAGGGCTTGGGCTTTCACACAAGTAAAAATACCTCTTTTCTTCTGTTCCCTCTTTCTTCGGGCTAGGGATACAGTTTAGAATGGAAGGGAATTCGGGTGGTGGTGGGATAATTGCAGGAGGGATAGGGAATGACGTGGAGCTGCTCTGTAAAACGTTGCAGGTGGAGCACAAGCTGTTCTACTTCGATCTCAAGGAAAACCCTCGGGGCCGCTATCTCAAGATCTCGGAGAAGACGTCGGCCACCAGGTCCACCATCATCGTTCCCTTCTCCGGCATTTCCTGGTTCTTGGATCTCTTCAATTACTATGTCAATTCAGATGACCAGGAAGTCTTAAGCAAGGAATTGCAGCTCGACACCAAGGCATTCTTTCTTTCTCTGCCCATGCCCTTTATTTGATTTCTTTTGTCATCCATTATCTTTACTACTGACTAGCCTTTTTTGTTTAATTCCAGGTGTTTTACTTCGACATTGGCGAAAATCGGAGGGGCCGCTTCTTGAAGGTACTCATTCTTTACTCCCTGCGTCCTCTTCACTCTTCATCGTACTTTTTTTTTTCTTGTTCACTGTTCTCTTTTATACATCACAAGTTGTTCTATAATTTCTTTTGTATTTCATTTTGATATGATTCTACTGCGTGATACACACACGTTGCCCCACATCAGCATTTGCTTTGAACTAATTGTGGTATCACTAACCTTGTGAGATGGTTTCGGCTGCTTTCCCTTTCTTTCCATGTCCGTCTAACGAGATCGTGATCTCTTGATATATTTTATTGGCCATTTTGATCGCTTTAATTTCTACATCGTTTTTTCTTGATCAGAAATAGAAGAAAATCATGGAGTTCTCTACTGCTTCCTCAAAGTTTGAATTTTGGTTGTTCGGTCGAGCTTGAATCTTAACTCTTCACAAACACATTTTTTGAATAGACTCCTTGCACTCACGCCTGTTCCAATTCTACTTCACGTTGATGGTTTTTGAGTTATATTTTTTTCTTCCCAAAACATGCGCAAATTCAGAAAAAACATACAGATTTGATTAAGTGTGTTTTGTTGGGCTAATGTTATCCTTCCTCCACCCCTCCCCCTTCTCTTTTTTCTCTTCTCTAATTTTCGTTATCTTTTTTGTTTTTGTTTTTTTATAAGTATCTATTTATAATGATCAAATGGATATTCTTACATTTACTGGAGATCTTATGGATGTGCTTAGTTTTATTGAGGGTTGTATCGAAGAAGGTGCCGAACTATGAAAATTAGTCATTTTTAGCGAGAGGCAGGCTTAGCAATTGTGTCCTAGGTTTGGCCCCAAACCCCCAACCCCCCCCCACCTTTTCCCCAAACACTTCCTACACCTTTTTATTGCCCATCTGAGTTCTGTATGGGGCAATGGCTTGAAAGTCAGGATGATGAGGGTTACCTAAGTACTTTATTTCTAGAAAGGACAAAATTGGCAGTTTTTTGTCGCTGCCATTATCAGTTCAAAGTTTATGACAGGTTACTGCTATTATATGATGTGTTCTAAATTTTGTGATCCATTTCTATTTGTTAGCTGCATGTGTTACAATGATCTGCTGAAATGACAGAAATATATGTTACAAATTCATCCCTATACTCAGATCAGGTAATAAAAGAGTTTGGTGGAGTGGGGTGAAGGAGGTGGATTATGAACTTGGATCTCGAGCTGCCATTTTGTGATGAACAAGAAATGGACTGCCGGACATTAGTAATAGGAGCTATTATATACATGTAGCTGGAACATATGATGACTTAACAACTGCAACATATAGTTGTTAAGTGGATACGCATTATAACTCTCATACTTGGCGTTGAGATTTTTGTTAGATTTCTGCCTGTATTTCATTTCATCTCCAACCACAACATATGTGAAACCTTTTTTTCTTGGTGGGGGCGGGGTTGGTTTGGGTGAGGGTAGGAGCAGAGGCATTATAAGCACCCCAGGGCGGGATTAGTCGGGACGTTGTTCCTGGACACCCGGTGCCAATAAAAAAAAAAAGGAGCAGAGGCATTATAAGTTTCATTAACAACTGCTCCTGAAAGTAAAGCAAATTTAAAAGTTTAAGCTACATCATAGCTGAGCCACCTCTGATCCTAGTCCTATATGTGTTATGGGAGGTCATTCACTACTTGAAATATGAGTATATAAGGCAATTATGGCTTGCCTGTTTTCGGTCCATTATATAAAGTTTTAGAGCCCACTTTTTATAATCCAAGTAACATGATAATTGAAGAGTTGACTTCTATCTGTGCTAAGTGGAGTAGCACTCTTACGTACTTTTGCCTCCTTGGGTTGGGAGGACGGCCTTGGAACCTCTTTGGTAGATTGCTCACTGCAAAGAAGTGATGACTCGATGCAATTCCTTGAATTATGGAAGTTCCTTCTCGATTCAGTTTGTGGGAAGTTTAAGAATTTTGGCTTGGTGGCTATGGTTGAGGGTTATGCGAACCAAACACAGCTTTCCTACACAAACAAGGCTTAAATGTACATGTACCATCTACACATACACTTGGTCAGTCTCTCATGTCTCCCTCTGTGATATGTAACGCGCCCTATGCATATTCTGGAACTTGCATCACCCTTAGCATGTCCTACATTAAACGGTCTCCAACCATGCTTCAACTGATTCCAATCAGGCAGATGTTGACATGGAAAGTTCTCAAGTGTTGCTGATACCCTTTATTACTATCAGTGGCTCCCTGTGGTCCTGAGCACAAAATAAAGTATCCCGGGGAACCAAAAGCACCCCTGTTAGCTTACTCGCTCCTTAGAACTGCCTCACTCCTCCCTTGATCTATACACTGAGCCATCTCCTGTTTGCCTTCTCTTTCAAATCCTAAGGACTGGAACAACCTTCTGTGGACGAGTTTGTCTCAGAGCACTAAACCTCTGATTTTTATTTTTTTATTTTTTCATGCAATGATGAAAGTATTGAGAACCTTACTACCAGACCACCACCCTCTTTGTGAAGCAACATTCGACCACTTGAACTTTTGTTTCCCACCTGACTTTTGGATGGTAAGACCTCAATGGTCATCAAGTGTACCCACCTAAAACAAAAACTTTCTTCTGGCTTGGAAATTTTTATTGCAGATGTTCTCTAAGTTTTTTCCTTCCAAAACGTCACTTTTCTTTCTCTTATCTGTTTCCTGTGATACTAATTGTTCTAATGTTGTTGTGCATGAAGTCTAAAAGTCATTGACAGGAGAAGGAAGTTTTAAGCTAGACTTCTATTTTCGTTTGCCAAGAAAAAGTTTCTAATAAATCTAAATGTGCAGATATCAGAAGCTTCTGTTAGTAGAAATCGCAGTACAATCATTGTTCCAGCAGGAAACACTCGGGATGAAGGGTGGGCAGCATTTAGGAACATTTTGGCGGAGATCAATGAAGCATCAAGGCTTTTCATACTGCCCAATCAGGTGTCCCTATTTTTCATGCATACACCCTCCTGTTTTCCCGCTGAAAATATTTCCCGCTTCTAAAATAGTCTCACCTTTTTTTGTTTTCACTCCACCTGTTTGTTGCATGCTTACAGCCCAGTTCTGAACCCTCGGAACGTCTTGTTGGGCTTTCAGATGATGTAGGTGCTGGCTTCATTTCTGGCCACAATAGTCAACCTGCCACGAGTTCTGAATTGAATGTGGATAGGTCTGTCGAATTGGAGGCACAGGAAGAAATTGGTATCATGGCAGTTTCAAAAGTAATCAGAGCCGATCAGAAAAGATTCTTCTTTGATCTTGGGAGCAATAATAGGGGCCATTTCCTAAGGATATCTGAGGTGCACCTATAGAAAACCTATCTTTGAAATCCTCCTATGGAAGATTTTTTTGTCTAATTTCTTGTCGAAGTTTTATTATATATAGTTGTATTTTATCTTGGCAGTGTATGAATATTGCAGGTTGCAGGTTCTGATCGATCTTCCATCATTCTTCCACTGTCAGGATTGAAGCAGTTCCATGAAATAGTTGGTCACTTCGTGGAGATAACCAAAGACCGAATTGAAGGAATGACAGGCGCAAATGTGCGGACAGTGGATCCCCCTCAAAGATGAATGCTAGCTTGGGGTTTGGTGATAAAACAGAAAAGCTCATTTTGTTGAGGTTTTTTTAGAGCAACATGTAGGTGTTCGTCAGGGATCCGATGATGCTCTCAGTTGTGATTGCTATTCTTCTTTTTGTTCTCTCATTCAGGTCTGAAATAATTCGATTTCTGTTTGATCAACAGAAAGTTCGGAGATGCTTGGCAAGCTTACTTTCGAATTGGGAATAACAAGAAAAAACAAAAAAGTAGGAACTTGTAATTGTCAGTTTGACAGTGTGGCACCCACGTTACGTTTGTAATAATGCTCGTTCAAGATGTGTGCTTGTTTTTTTGTTTTTTGGGAGGGGAGAGGGTTTACTGTACAAGACTCGAGCTCACTTCTAGCTTCCTAGCTTGTAATGCAGGCTGACAATTGCACTTTTGGTTTAACCATAGCTAATTGCAGATTGCAAGTACCACTGTTCAAAAAACCAGATCGACTTGTTTTGCATAGTTCAGTCTGGCTTTTAGCATATAGCCTGGTCGGTTGCAGTTCACATTTATTTATTAATTCTTTTATTTTTGGTTCGGTCCTGGATAGTCTTTCACCTCGGACCGGACTGAACCTAAGCAAGACCTGCATACATACCCCGGACAGGACGAACTGACCAAAATAATGGATAATTAGTTTCATTTTTTAATGGAAACTGCTGATGAATTGGATCGCCAAATGGACTGATATTTTGTTTATTTTTTTATTTTTTTTTAACTTATGCCTTGTTTGGATATTGAGTTGAGTTAAGATGAACTGAATTTTTTTATGAATAATAGTCAGTTGAGATGGTGAAGTGAGTTTTATGGATTTTACCTAAAATGAGTTTAGATATATTTAGATGTTAAGATGAGTTAAGTTGAGTGATGTTCAGTGATTTGAAAGTTGTGTTTTTGGATATTAGGATAGGTCTAAAATAGAACCCAACTGAAATGAACTGAGCTCATTCAAGGATCCAATCGTGTTTACTAGTGAATTGGTATTTAAAAAAAAAAAAACATTTAAAGATATTTAAAAAATGTGAAAAAAATTACCCTTATCGGTCCTATCAATACTGTTTATCAATACCGGTAACTTTTTTAATATACCATACGCATTATACAAATCATACTTGGGCTTTAGGTTCGGCAATTGATATTTGGGATAGAAAATTATACATTAGGCAACAAAACCAACTGGTCGAAATAAAAAAGCCCAAACCGAATCATTTTGGCAAAACTAAACTGAAAACTAACTATAGATTGAATCTGACTACATTGGATCATCCCGATCGGCTTCAAAGCCCACAAATATAGAACTGATCAACACGGCTGTCTCAAGAATTGCTCAAAAAATGTCCAAATGCTAATTACGGCGAGGGTGCTGAGGAATCAAAGGAGCGGGTTTTTATTTTTTAGGGAGTTTGGATAAACAGTTCAAATGAGAGTTTCTAGATTGTGTAGCTCTTGAAATGAATTACTTGTTTTATAAAATAGAGTTTTATGCAGGCTCCTTTTTCGTCTTCAAGTAGATTCAATTTTAAGTGGTAGATAGAAGAAATCATTTGAAATGTAACATATTAAAATCTTTTAGGGTTTAGGAGTTTAGGGTTTAGAGTTTTCAGGATTTAGGGGTTTCAGGGTTTAGGGCTAAAGGTTTAGGCTGACTCACTAAAAAATGAGCAGCACAAAGATTATCACAAGTGCAAGAGGGTGTCCCGTAATAATTAGGAATAAAATTTCTACATCGTCTCTTCAAGAAAAGTGTTTAAAATGAAACTCGTGCGAAATGCTGAAAATATTTACGAAGAGAAAATAAAAATAAAAGTAGTGATATGTACAATAAGTGGATGAGTACAATGGAAATGAAAAGTTACTGGTCGTGAACCAGATTCATGTTGTTGGATTTGAGTGTAGTGATGAAAAGTAAGAGATTAACATGCAAGACAATGAATTAAAATTGCTGAAATTAATTAATCAAAATTTAAAAGACCAAGAAAAATAAATGACATCAAATTAAATAAGTAGAAATTGAAGATGTAAAAAAATAAATAACATTAATTTAAATGAGTAGGAATTAAAAGTGCAAGAAAAATAAATGACACTAATTTAAATGAACAAGAATTAAAATGAACATTAAAAGGATTGCAATAACACATCATAAACTTCTAACTGAAATAAAATAAAAATAAAACTGGAGATAGAGACTATAGGTGAAGGAGGAAAGTTGGGCAACAATAGTTGGGCTATTAGGCTTTCAACTGCATTGCTGTGCTCCCTCTCTTGACTGGAGCTTTCTCCAAAAACTAAAGAAAAATAAAATCAAGCTAAGTTACTCTGTATCCCATAAAACCCAACGATCAACAAGAAAGACCACCTCTCCCAAGTATGCCAGTCCCTCCTCACCTCGACGTGGTTGAGTCCATCACTCGCCAAAGTCGATGCTTCGTGCTCGCACTCACAGATCAATAGAGGGAACACCTCTCCCAAGTTTCCCACTGCCTCTTTGTCCTAAGTCTATTCTCTGCACTCGCACCCCGTTGATCATATGAGGGAACATCTCTTCCAAGTTTCCCTATCCCTCCTAGCCACTTAGCATGGTTGAGTTAGCCTGCCGCCTGTTTCAATGCCGATACTCCATGCTCGTACCTCGATGATCATAGGAGGGAACACCACTTCCAAGTGTCAGAGTCCCTCTTCACGACCCAACGTAGTTGAGTCAGCCACTCGCCTGAATCGAAGTCGAGCTATGGGGTCGCATCTTAATGGCAATGCCCGTACAAGATCTTTTGTAGCAAATGCTGAGTTTGCACTCGAGCTAGAATTGTCGTGAGTGGGTTACCTGTGAACGAGTCGACAGCGTGAGTTTTCTTCTGGAGCGAGTCGACAGGCTTAACAAGTACCTAAGATGGACTCATGGGGTAGTCGAGCTCCATGACCACTTAAGCACGGGTCATGACAAACAAATTCTAACATCAACGCCAAAATGGAAACACTAACATCAAAGCAAAATGAAAAACAAACTCTAATAGCACGGGTCATTACTATTAGGCAAATGTTCGCACCCAAGCCAAGGTTCGCGCTTGTACCCAGTGTGGTCTAGTCATCTCCTACCTAATCCTACAAGTTGGGCCCCGCATTAGGGGATCATCATCGTTTCGGCACATGGAAGAACAAAGGCCAAATTTTGAATTTAATTTTTTTTTTCTACAGGTAGCTTGATTTGAAGATTTTCAAGGCCATATTGTTGAGAAGGATGACCTTAAGAATTGCGCAGTAACTAATAGGGGTAAAAGTAACCCAGGCCTAATATGACATCTTAGGCTTGATCCACCACAAGAGGCAGAGAGCAAGTGGTAAAAAAGAGATAAGGGGACAAAAGCTGAGAAGAGAAAAGAAAGATGTCAGAGGGAATTGATGGAAAGTAGGGAAAATGAGGGAGAAGGGGGGGTGATTCATGAAAGGTGGGCAACGAAGTGACATAAAGCAACCATTGATAGGGGCAAAAAAAGGGGGTTTTGAGATCAAATAGAAGAGATATCCAGGCAACTACAGGAGGTAGCTTCTTCAACCTCGAGACGACGCCGACCAAGGCTCAAATCGTCCCCAAGGGCCAGGAATGACTCTATCTCCCCTTCCAATCTATTCTTACAAAATAATTCTTGACAATTGGCACCTTTTGTAGGACTTGATTTATTTTCTAGCTTGAAGTTGGGAAGGAGGATGTTCTGGCTCAATCTCCCATTGTGGCAGTGTGGTGGAGCTTTATCTCTTGTTGCAATAGAACGGTCGAGCTCTGCTCCCGCTGCAGTAGCGTGGTAGAGCTCCATCTCCTGCCCCACTAGATTGGTCGAGCTTTGCCTCTTGATTGAGTAGTGCGGTTGAACTCTATCCCCCACCTCAGTAGCGCGGTTAAGCCTTGTCTCCTACCCCATTAGATCGGACGAGCTTGGTCTCTTGTTACAACAGTGTTGTGAAGCTCGGTCTCTCATAGCAGTAGCGTGGTGGACCTCTATATCCCATTGAACCCAATGATCAATTGGAGGGACTACCTCTCACAAGTGTCCCAATCCCTTATCGCCTCAATGCGGTTGAGTCCATCTCCAGCCAAAGCCATCTCATGCTCCACACTCGCAACTGGTAATCAACGGAGGAAACACCTCTCCTAATCGTCCCACTCCCTCCTTGCCATAAGCTCATTCTCCGCACTCGCACCCTGGCGATCATAGGAGGGAACACCTCTCCTATGTATCCCAGTCCCTCCTTGCCACCCAGTGCGGTCGAGTAAGCCACCCGCTTAGTTTGAAGCCGAGCTCTGTCTAGACACAACACCTTCTCTAGCAAATCTGAGTGTTTCTCGAGCCACAACCTACCTTGGCGGGTAACCTCTAAGAACGAGCCTTCGGGCTCCACAACCGCCTTGCACGAGTTTCCTTTGGAAATGAGTTGACAGGCTCTGGAACCGCATTAGATGGACCAAGGGGGTTGATAAGCTCTCTACCCACTTAAGCACGGGTTAAGACAAACAAACTCTAACATCAAAGTCAAAATACAAACATCAAACAACAACTCATGTCAACGGGCAAAAAAATACACTTTTTACTTTCAGGTAAACGTTCTCACCCAAGCTGAGCTTTGTGGTAGCACCCAACGTAGTCGAGTCATCTACATGTCAAGCCCGGCATTCAGGAATCATCATTATTTTGAAAAGTGGAAGACCAAGAACCAATTTTTGAATTTTATTTTATTTTTCTATAGGTAGCTTTATTTGAAGATTCTCAACGCCTTATTGTTGAGCAAGATGGCGTTAAGAATCACGCTAAAGTTGAAATGAGTAAAAATAACCAAGGCCCAATATGGCATCCTTAGCTTGGTCCATCACAAGAGGCAGCAGGGAGCAAGTGATAAAAAGGAAATGAGGGGACAAAGACTAAGAAGAGAAAAGAAAGGTGTCAAAGGGAATTCATGAAAATGAGGTAAAAAAAGGAGGAAGGGGGGGGGGGGGGTCAGGCACACAAGGTGGGCAGCGAAGTGACATAAAACAACCATTAACAGGGCCATAAAAAGGGGTTCTAAGATCAAATAGAGGAGAGATCTAGGGGACTGTAGGAGGGAACTTCTTCAACCTCTAGACGAAAACTTTAGTTTTATTTATTTTCTCCAAGCAACATGGGTCACAAACCCGTTTCTAAGGTGAGCTACGAGAGATCATGAGAGACCGTAAAATAAACCATTTATAGCAAATTTACCCTCCAAACGACCCTTGGATGTAGGCTCTATGCCGAACTACTTAAATCTGTATGTCTCATTCTCCATGTACATTTGTTGTATTTTGTTCTATTTATTGAAATGGATGTATGTACATATACTGTACTGCTGTTCCGAACCACTATCATGGGCTGCAAAAGGCCTGAACCGTACCCAAATGTCTGGAATGACTTTTTCTCCCCTTCCAATCCGTTCCTGCAAAGCAGGTTTTGACACTTGGCATCGTTTGTGTGATTGATTTATTTTTTACATTAGAAGTGGGGGAAAGAGGATGTTCCGGCTTACCAAAACATCTTTAAATGGGTAGCGAAACTTCCTCCTTGATAAGTATTCTTAACTTTCCACCTTCATTTTTATTAATAGCACTGTTGGGAAAATGAAGAGGCTAGAACATAGTACATGGGCGTGGATTGTGCACTTAGAGCAAGTGCATTGTTCGCTTAGAGGCCATGCATACATTGTGCACTTAAAAGCTACATTGCACAAAAGGGCATCTCGACCTTGCATGCACTATGCATGTAATTATAGAGGGCATGCAAGAAGCCTCGACTATGCATGGCATGCACAATGCCATGCATAGTGCTGCAACAGGTGCATGCTACCATGCACTAGGGAAACATCGTGGGCATGTTGTGTGGCCCATGCAACTTGCACCATCAGCCTTCAATGTGCATCTCACGGGTGCACATCGTTATGCACTTAGCAACACCATGGCGGGCAACCATCCTGCCATGGACATGGGCAAACAACCACCTCACCACCCCATATGGCTAGCAATCTCCTTGTTGTGGATGCTACTTGGAATGAGGCTTTTATTTAACCGCAACATGCAAATTTTAATTAACTAAAACATGCAAATTTTACTAGATATAAGAGCATGAGGGCCACAACACATTGCATGGAGAAAATCCCACTAGCCACATAGTTAGCGCCCCACCTATAGACATGCACCACCAACCACACAAACATCATATCACCTATAGACATGCACCATCGGCCACGTAGTCAAGCCTAGCCTATAGACATGCACCATCTAGACCTCCCCCTCACAAGGAGCAAGGTTGAAAGAACTGCAGCGCGTTGCATGGGCCAATCTCGATCACTTGCCACCTTACACAACGTATGCAAAGGAAGTGTGCTGCCGTCAATTATGGAAGAACACTAGCAATTCTTCGGAGAACTAGCGGTTCACTGCTAGACACCGCTTGATCCTTCGATTTTTTATGTCACCGATAAATTTATCCACAGTCTTGGGAGCCCCTCACCCACAGGGACTAATCCGCAAGTCAAGCACATGATGCATTTCCGCTACATTGATTGAATGCTAAGCAGATAATCACACCATTTTTCTCAGGTTTGCAAGTCCCAAAATTATAATTTGGATTATCTAAGCTAACTTGTTTGGATTTTTCTGGAAACTCCCTTGCACGGTTGAGCTCCTTCATCTGTCGTAGCAGTGCGGTTAAGCTCCATCTCTCGCCCCACCAGATTGGGTGAGCTCAGTCTCCTTTCTTATCAACTTGGTCGAGCTTCATCTCTCGCCCCACCAGATTAGTCGAGCTCAATCTACCATCGTAGAAGCACGATCAAGCTCTATCTCCCATCATAGCAGCGCTGTCAGGCTTCATCCCTCTCCTTGCTAGATTAGTCGAGCTCCATCTCTCGTCAAAGTAGCATGGCAGAGCTTTGTATCTCATCGAACCCGATGATCAACATGAGGGACAACCTCTCCCAAGTGTCCTAGGTGATCCTTGCTTTAATGTGGTCGAGTCCATCTACCACTAGAGTCGATGCTCCGCGATCCCACCTAATAATCATAGGAGAGAACACCTCTCCCAAGTGTCCTTGTCCCTCCTCGCCACCCAACTTGGTCGAGTTAGCTACCTGCCTGAATAGAAGCTAAGCTCCGTGCTTGTACCTGGATAGCAACACATGCACAACATGTTCTCTAGCAAGCACTTAGTGTTTGCACTCGAGCCACAACCACTGCCAGTAGATTACTTCCGGAAATGGGCCTTTGGGCTTAACAACCGCCTTGTGCAAGTTTACTTCGGGAACAAGTCGACAGGATCGGCAACCACCAAAGATAGACCCGACAAACAAAGTCTAACATTAACACCTAAATGGAAACATTAAACAACAACTCATGCCAAGGTGCAAACATACACACTTTTTACATTCAGGCAAACGTTCGCACCAAAACCAAGTTTTGTGTGTGGTCGAGTCATCACCATATTGGTTGAGCTTCGCCTCCCAATGGAGCAGTGGGGACGAGCCCTATCTTCCCCTCACTATATTAGACAAGCTAGGTCTCCCATTGGAGTAGTGTGGTTGAGCTCTATTCCATTGAACCCAGTGACCAACACGAGGGACCACCTCTCTAGGTATCCTATGCCATCCTCACCTCATCATGGTCAAGTACATCTCTTGCCAAAGTCGACGCTCCACACTCACACCCGACAATCGGCAGAGTGAACATCTCTTCCAAGTGTCATAAGTCGATACTCTGATGATCATAAGAGGGAACACCTTTCCCAAATATCCCAGTCCCTCCTCGCCACTTAGTGCGGTCGAGTAAGCCTTCTGCTTGCTTCAAAGTCAATGCTTCGTGCTTGCACCATGAAGATCATAGGAGGGAACACCTCTCTAGAGTGTCTTAGCCCCTTCTAGCCATGTAGCGTGCTTGAGTCAGCCGCCCTCCTGAATCGAAGCTGAGCTCTGTGCTTGCTTCTGGAAAGAAACATCGGCACAACATCTTCGCTAACAAACGCTGAGTGTTTGCACTCCAACGGGTTACTTTCAGAAACAGGCCTTCAGACTCCACTGCCGCCTTGCTAAGGTTTCCTTCAGGAATGAGTCAATAGGATCGAAAACTGCCAAAGATAGATCTGGGGGGTCGACAGGCTTCCTAACCAATTAAACCCATGTCACGACAAAAAGACTTAAACATTAATGCCCAAATGGAAACATTAAACAACAGCTCATGCTAGTGTGCAAAAATAAACATTTTTTACTTTCAGACAAATGTTTGCACCAAAGCCAAGTTTCGTGCTCGTACCGAGCCCCTCCTAGCTCTACAAGCCAAGCTTCGTGCTTGTACTGAGCCGCTTTTAGTCTTCATCGTTTTAGCAAGTGGAAGACCAATGGTCAATTTTCAAATTTTATTTTATTTTCTATAGTCTTCATCGTGTTTAGTCTTAAGAATTGTGTGGTAGTTGAAAGGGGTAAAAATAACCCAGGCCTATTATGGCATCCCAAGCCCAGTCCAACACAAGAGGCATCAGGGAGCAAGTGGTAAAATGGAGATGAAGGGACAAAAGCGAAAAAGAGCAAAGAAAGGTGTTAGAGGGAATTGATGAAAATGAGGGAAAAAGAGGGAGAAGGCGATCAGGCACGCAAGGTGGGCAACGAAGTGACATAAAACAACCATTGAGAGGGGCTTAAGAAAAGAAATCTAAGATCAAATAAAGGAGAGATATGGGAGACTGCAGGAGGGACCTTCTTCAAGCACCGGATGAAAGCTTCAGTTATTTTATTTTCTCTAGACAGCAAGGGTCAGAGACACATTTATAGAGTGAGCTACGAGAGACCATAAGAGACTGCAAAATGCACCATTGATAAAAGATTGACCCTCCAAAAGACCCGTGGACGTAGGTCCTGTGCCAAATCGCGTAAATCTATATGTCTTATTCTCTATTTATATTTGTTATATTTATTTTCTATTTACTGAAATGGACGTATGTACAGACACTGTACTATCGCTTTGGACCACTGTCGTGTGCTCCCGACGACATCGACCATGCTTGAATAGTCCCAAGAGGCCGAGAATGACTTTTTCTCCCTTTCCAATCTTTCCCTACAAAACAGGTGTTGAAAGTTGGCATTGTCTATGGGATTGATGTCTTTTCTAAGCCAGAAGTGCAGGAAGGAGGATGTTGTGGCTCACCAAAACATCTCCGAATGGGCAAATAAATTTCCACTCATAGAAGTATTCTCGACTTTCCAGATCTCATTTTTGTTGATAGCACTGTTGGGAAAATGAAGAGGCAAGAACACAGTACTTGGACGTGCACTGTGCACTTTGAGCAAATGCACTATCCATTTAGAGGCCTGGTGTACAATGTGCACTTAAAAGATACAGCACACAAAGGGGCATCCCGAACATGGATGCACAGTGCACATAAGTGCAAAGTGCGTGTAGGAGGCCCTAACTGTGCATTGAATGCACAGTGTTGCAATGAGTACATGTTGCTGTGAACCCGGGAAGCTCATTGCGATCAGCTATGAGCTTGGTGAGGGGCCAATGTTCTCTGCATCGACCTCCGGTGAACTCTGTTGCAAGGTTCTTCGCTTTGCATCAAGTTAAAGTAGTGGGTCTTCGCTTTGCATTAGATGGAGAGCTCTTCCTCAGCCACAAGCGCACTAAATGAGGCATGTAGTGTGGCCCACTTTGCTTGACCGTGGTCTATTCCTCAACCACCCTTGGTGGGCATTACCTTGCCCGCCTAGTGCATTGCACCCCATGACAATAACTTTCCTCGACACAACTAGTGGCTCACGGAGGGAAAAGTCATGGGCATGTTGCATGACCTATACAACCTACACCACCAGCCTACAACATGCACCTCAAGGGTGCACATTGTTGTGCACCTAGCAACACCATGACAGACAGCCATCCCGTCATGCACATGGGTGGGAAACCACCTCGCCACCCTACATGGCAAGCAATCTCCCTGCTATGGATGCTACCTAGAATGGAGGCTTTCAGTTATCGCAACGTGCATATTTCAATTAAGCTAAAACATGCAAATTTTATGAGATATAAGGCCGCGAGGACCACAACACGTTGCATGGAGTAAAGAAGTAGGCACATTACATGGGCCATGAGATGTGCACCACCAGGCACACAGTTAGTGCCCCGCCTATAGACATGCACCATCTAGACCTCCCCCTCACAAGGAGCAAGGCCGCAAGAATCGTAGCATGTTGCATGGGCCAAGCTTGGTCACTCATCGCCCTACATTGTGAATGCTGAGGATGAGTGCTCCCTTCCGTCATGGAAGAACACAGGCGAATCTTTAGTGAATTGGCCATATCACCACCAGCCACCACTTCTCCCTCGACATCTTATGTCACCGACAAAATGATCCATCGTCATGGGAGCCCTTCACCCATAGGGACTAATCCGAAGACCACGCAAATGATGCATTTCAGCTACACAAATTGAACGCTAACTAGAAAATCATGCCATTTTGCTTAGGTTTGCAAGCCTCAAAATTATAACTTGGATTATCTAAGCTAACCTGCTTGGATTTTTGTGGAAACTCCCTTGCGCGGTTGAGCTCCGCCTCCTGTTGTAGTAGTGCGATTGAGCTCCATGTC